>BHFT01052197.1:0-11267 GCA_004320025.1 Laticauda laticaudata
TTTTTTCTTTTTCATATCCATTTCATATATTTATAACCATGTTTATACTTATACCTGTTATCTAATAATTGTTTGACTAAATAAATAAATTGTCCCATGGCAAGCTGTCTGGCAGCAAGTTTGTAGCAATGAGTTGGATGCGGGAAATTGGCTGTGATGAGATGACTATGGGAAGTTAGCTATGGTGAGAAGACCATGGCAAAATGTCCATGTCTACAGCAAGTTGTCCTGGACACCCTCTCCCCGAGGAAATAATGATTTTCTTACCTCAAATTTCTAGTTAAATCATTTTGAACTGTTATGTGAGCTGTAACACTAACAGATGATTTGGGGCTTGTGCCTGTTTTTAGAAGCATTGAACTAAGGATGACTTCCTTATAAGTCTGTCTTAGTCCTTGGTTACTTTCAATTAACATCTCACCAAGATTTGGACTGCATATTGCTTCCCCATATTCTATTTTATTCCCATTACTTACATTTCCATGAGGCATAATGTTTTATCAGGGAACATGGAGCATATACTTCCAAGGATTCATTCTTAGTCTTTTCCATGTCTATATTTCACGTGACAAACCAGCAGATGGTTCCTCAGGCAGCTAGGGTAACCAGTCATGTTAGAACTTTAGCAGCTTTATGTGTCATATGATATACTGTATATATAATATCCATTTGGTATGCGACAAGGTACTGAAAGAGTTAATTGAGTTTGTTTCTTCAGGAAACTGACTTGCTTTGGGAGGTACAGACTAATTACCCAGGTTGTCTTTTCCCAGGGACAGTGGTGACAGAACTTTGTTGGAGTTACCTTCTTTTATTTTGTTACAGTTAAATTTTGAAGTAAAAGCACTCTTATTGCTATGTTATTAATGGGCTAATATCTTCTCTGTGAAACACAGGTAGTGGGAGTATCTTAAATTTGATCAAAAAGGGTTCATTTTGAACAACGTATTGGAAATAGTATGGAAAAAAAGATTCATAGGAGCCATTGGATAGGGCCAATGGATGGGGTCATTCACTCTTCCACAAATCAATCCTCTTTCATAGTGTAGAAGTTGACTGAGGGAGTGAGCAGTTGCTCTTCTGGATCCCCCTTTCCTTTATTTATTTGTTATTTTGGATATATAGACCACTGTAATCTGATTTGGCTGTAAGTAACAATTATGATTTGCTTGCTTTCTACCCAGTGCTTCTTAGGAGGGTGTAACTTGCTTTGCATGCTCTCCTGGATCTAGATTTTAGCTGATTCCTCATTCTCTGTTTAGGTTGCAAATTAGGGTCTGCCACTATAATCTGCTTTTGAAACACAGTTGTCTCTGTATGACCTTGTTTTTATTGACTCAACAGTAGCATTTGGATGATTATGTTTAAGGTTAATCTAAGGCTGTAGAGGTCCACTTTGTTGTTAAATATGATAAGTTCAAAAATTAGCAATACTAATTGTGCTAGCCATAGACATGGTCTGGCTATAGACCCAGTTTCATTTTTGTTTTTTTAAAACTACATCGCCTTGTTGTATAAGCCTTGTAGCAGCTAAACAAATAGCTGAAATATGAAAAGGGGAAGCTTCCTCTGTTAAAAGCTGGAAACCCTCTATCTCTGCTTGTAGATCCCATTCTAGTGGACCATATCTAGTTGAGAGGCTATCAATAAAAGTAAGGTTTGGTTACAAAGGGCAAATAGCTATTTGCTTTTTAGGTATCAACTCTGAGCTGCTTAAGTAGGCTTCAGTGAAATCAAGTTAAAAATCAAAATTGGCTTTAGGGATATTTTTTTTAACAACAGATGCTACCTGTCTACATTATCTCTCTGGACTCCTGATAAATGTTATGATTTTTATATATTTGGGTATCTGTTCCAATACAAATCTTATCCAGCTTGATTATGCTCTTATCAAATGTTACGTATTATTTGCTTTTTCAAAGTCAAAGGGAGAAAAAGAAGCAAATATTTGTATTTTCAGAAAAAAAATTTCTAGCTTCTAAATATAAATTGCTTTTTAATTTTTGTTTTCTTTTTCTTTATATTGTTTTTAGCATATTTCTTTTCTCTTTTTCTACTTTTTCTTTATTACCATTTGTTCACTTTTTTAATTATGTAAAAACTTTCAATCAAAATTAAGAACAATTGTTTCTAACCTGATGAGCAAGAAAATCTTATTATTCTTGGAAGTTCGATTTTCTAGATATGTATCTTTTTAAGCATACACAGTTTTTTTCTAAAAAATACATAAGTGTAAAATTTAAAATATGTCTAAATTTGACCAGCACACATCGGACAAGGATTTTTCCATTTATCTAAAAAGCTAATTCGGCCTAGATGAATTTTCAGCAGTATTGACTGGAAAGTATATCCTGCACAAGAAGGCTGAGACAACCTTAGAAGACATAGAAGACATGGCTTATACCCATAGAACCCAATATCTTCCAATATTTTATCATTTCTCATTCCTACATATCTTCTGCTTGAGGTGGATGTTGCTTCTAATATTTAGAAATGCATAAACAAGTTTTGTTTACTCATGAAAATATAGAGCTCAGCTGAGGCTTCTGTCAAATTGTGATAGAGGATATCCATGGAGAGGAAGGTGGTGTGATGTACTACTTTGAAGCATCTATTTCCCAGGAAGGAGAAAGAATATTCCAAGATAGTGAGCAAAGCAAGAGACCACACACCCTGGAATTAGACTGTAGTCAAAGGAAGATATTTAGGATAGCCACTCCCTAAATTTCCCAGTTATAACTGCTAGGGTTAGAGTGGTATAGGTTTAGAGTGGTATAAGTTTAGTTGGCAAGATGGTGTGAGTAAATAAAGTGGTAGACGTTTAGTCTGGCAAGGTGTCTGTATGGTGTAAGCAAATATATAATTGAACATCAGTGAGATGTCCTATGTTATTCTTGGCCTGAGTCTGACACAGATTGAAGCTTGATAGCATTCATAGATCTGCTTTTTTAATATATGTGATGCCCTTTTAATTCTGACGGTGATGCTACTTTTCTTTTATCCTTTAAATAGTATTTATTTATTTACTTCTTGGTAGGATTATTAAAAGAAAGCCTGGCCCATAATTTTCACTAAGTGCAATCATCATCATCATTATCATCATCATCATCTAGTTGCAAACATTACTATATTATGTGCTAAGCTTTAAATAGAGATTTAATTTTCTTTAAATCACAAACTTGTGGTGGTATTTAACCTTCATCACATCACATTATTATTATATTTGCTGAAGTTAATTCTTTTTGAATTGTGTGCTGTCTTGAGATGCTTAATCAAGAGAAAAGGTCATCTCTTAATTATCTGATTCAAGATCTGTTGCTAGGCTTGTTCTATTGATAATTTTAAATAACATGGGGTTACTTAATGGGATGTCTATAATTTAAAAGGCATGAAATATTGCTTTAAATCGGTATTTTTATCATTTTAGCTTAACACATATGATTAGTTTCTGACATTTGCCGCTCTGCCAGAAGACTCTGGGAAACCAAAACCAGTGTACTGTTTAGGAATAAAGCTTAAATTTTATCCCTGAAATCTTTTCTTAATTAAACTCTAGTAGAAGGATTAGAAATAAATACCTTGCCTGAAGTTATATTCAACAGGTTTTTAGTTAAAATCTAACAGCACAAGGTCTGGCAGACCATTTATGTATTTCTTGATGGGATTATTAAAAAATAACCCATATTTATCACGAAGTGCAATAGGAATCATCCATATAGCTACATAGAAGTTTCTACCAAGGGAATGGAGAATGGAAACATTTATGAATTGGTGATTTATTTATTTATAAAATTTATTGACCACCCATCTTACCAGAGGGTAACTCTGGGCAGCCGACAGTTACATATAAACTAAAGTATAAAAAGTTAAAAGCAAATATTAAAACCGAAGGACACATGAGGAAGACAGGGGCAGAGTGGGGGAGGTGGGATCTGTTGTTACTCAATCAACCACCTTCATTGCTCTGTTCCCCAACTGGAGCCCCCAAGCTGACCAACAAAGCCATGTCTTAGGCACTTATGAAAAGTTAGAAAGGCTGGGACCAACCTCACATTCGGGGGGGTGGGGGCAAGATGTTTTGGAGGGCAGGAGCAACAGCAGAAAAAGGCCCACCTCCTGAACCCTATCAGCTGGAAAAATCAGGCTGATGGGACCCACAGCATGCCTCCTCTGCTGGCATGAATGATACAGGCCAATCCCAGTGGAGTGAAATGGTGTGTCAAGCAACTTGGACCCATGCCATGAAGGGCTTTAAAGGTGATCACCAAGACCTTGAATTGCACTTGGAAGCAGACTGGTAATCAGTGCAACTTGTGGAGCAGAGGTGTTACAGGGACCATTCTTGGGCCCCACAAAACTACCCATGCTGCTGCACCAGCTGTAGCTTCTGAAAGTTCTTCATGAGTAGCCCCAAGTACAGTGCATTACAGTAGTCCAGTCATGAGATGATGAGAAACTGATGAATGAGCGCAGGAATGCTGGCATAATTCAAAAACAACAACAACAACAAAGCACTAGTTGATCAATTTCCTGAAGTCAAGTGACTTGTTCATGCAACTCTTTGCAAGACCTTCTATGACTGAACACAATTCTTATTTAAGAAAATGAATCCAAAGATTGTATTGCATGAACTTTATGAAAAAGATAGAAGAAATACAGCTGTATTAAAATATAGACACAACTGTGCAAATCCTGTGAAAGATTCCTTTCATTTTTGGAAAGGTGAGAGGCCAACCAACTGACATTCCCAAACTGGCTTCATGCCTAAAACAAGACTAGAATTAGCATCAAAGTTTTTAGCCTGTGCCTTTAACTACTACACCAAACTGATTTCACTTAAGCCATATAGTTAATCTCTGAGGGAGATAGGTGTTTAAAAAATACAAAATAAATATGAATTTATTTATTTAAATAAATTATTATTATTTTATGAATGAATAAATGAATGAATAATAAACAAATAATCTTTTGGGGGGGCTCATGCAGTTGTGTCAGTAGCTTCTTCTGGTAGTCTGTATATGAATGTGCATAGATAGGCCCAGTGATGGGATTCAAATAAATTAACAACCGGTTCTCTGCCCTAACAATCTCTTCCAACAACCAGTTCATCAAACTGCTCAGAAAGTTAACAATCGGTTCTCCCAAACTGGTGCGAACTGGCTGAATCTCATAACTGTATAGGCCGCTTCAGTTTGCTCATCTGTATTCCTAAGTATTTTGCAAGTGGAAAATAAATGGAAGAGCAACCAGTGTGGTGATAAATTGTAATCCTAAAGTTAAAATATCGGCCTAACTTTTTTTTTCAAAAAGTCCTACACAGTTGGGTAAAGCGTTTGACCCAAGTTCAAACTCCTTTGGAGCATACACCTCACTGGGTGACTTTGATTCTCATTTACTTCACTTCTGCCTTTCACATAGGATTGCAGTGGACTTGAAATTAGAAGAAACGAACCACACAGGTGCAGCTTGATCTTTCAGGGAAAAAGTGAACTAGAAATGCAATAAATGTATTGTTGAATAAAATGAAAGCTAGTCCAGCCTAATGATTAGATTCTTAAAAATACCCTCCCCATTTAATTAAAAGAATAACTAGGATTAGAACATCTAGTAATCCCACCTGCCTTTAGGGAAAGAAATTTAAAAAAAAAACATGTACAAGTTCCTGCTAGGTGAAAAATGAGGATTTAGAGAATACAGCAATAAATAGTGGATTCAAGAAGCAGATCTGTTAGGTTGTTCAGCTTCAACCTTTTCTTCCACTTTCTTTAGTGGTATATTATTTCTTTTTTAGCTTCACCAATTTCCGTTTCTGTCTTATATGTGTTTGGGTGTCATGGATGTATGTGGTGTACTCAGGACATTTTTGTCAAACTATAAGCATTCCTATCAGTCCCCACAGGTTAGTAGTGATGTTTTAAACACGTTCAGACTAACAAAACTTAAGATGAATCACACTTCTTCTTGCCCTAGCTACCTACCATTTTGAGAGACAGATAAAGTACATTCCTTGGCAGTTGGGAATATGTCATCCATTTAGGTTTTCTTGCTCCCTCCCCTCCCTGCTGCTTCTTTTGTTGCAAAGATGCCCATCCAGCACATCTCTGTATTTCATACCATCTTACAAAATGCATCCCTAGCAGATGGTTTGTGTGTTGTCTGGCAAGCAGAGTCTGCCTAGTCCTAGAGGAGGCCATTTCATACTGGATTGCTGGGCTGTCTGCCATGAGAGGTTAGACCTTTCTTTCTTTTAACTTGTTCAGCAGAGAAATCCTGAACTATTAGCCATTCCTTTGTTTATTAAATTGAGAGTTTGCCTAGTTCTTATTCTAACCCGTGACAAACACAGTTGTAAAATCTGACCTTTTTAAAAAAAAAAAATCAATCCTCAAGAGAAAGCAGTAGAATTTTTTTGAAATGGGTAGGAAGTGATAAAGGAGAATATTTGTAGCTCACAGTTGAAATGAGTGGTCTTTGATGTTCTCTGAGCATGGGTGTTTTCTTGCAAAAAGGAGAACCCAACAACTATGGGCTGAATTTACTGCTGTCTAGATGGAGCCTGGAAAGGGCTAGAACCTGGAAAATGATTTCTTCAGTCAGCTTCATATCTATCTGGTTTAAACCCATGGAGGACAAGGAATGGAAGACCTCAGGACAGGAAGGCCCTTAAGGAAAATACACTGCTCAAAAAAATAAAGAGAACACAAAAATAAGACGTCCTAGATCTGAATGAATGAAATATTCTTATTAAATACTTTGTTCATTACATAGTTGAAGAATGGCTGACAACAAAAATCACACAAAAATTTCATGGATTTACAACCCATGGAATCACGGATGGAGTCACTCTAAAATTAAAGTGAAAAAAAAACTACAGGCTATCCAACTTTAATGATGTCCTTAAAACATCAAATGAGGCTCATAGGTGTGTGCCATCTCTCACAGCCCTGTAGACTCCCTAAATTCCTAGCATCTCCTAGAGACTAGTAGTAGGTCCTCTAAGGATCTCCTCCCACACCTGAATTAAACATCCCCCAACCCGGACATCTGTGTGCACGACATGGCATGGTGAATGAGCGAGACATAATCCCAATTCTCAAATGGATTCAGCGGGGAAGCGGGCGGGCCATCCATACCATCAATGCCTTTTGCTGCAGGAACGCGGACACACTCCAAGCCACATGAGCTAGCATGCTTGCATTAGAGGAACCCAGGGCAACCACACCATCATATGTCTCACAATTCTAAGATCTCATCCAGTATCAATACATTCAGCCACCTCTTAAGCACATGAGGGCTGCAGCTCCAAAATCTACCTTCCCACCATTATGGCTCCATTGCCAAACATCATCTGACGATTTTCAGTTAGCAGAACGTCCTCCCACGGTCTCCAGACCCTTCACAATCTGCCATTCTCATGTAACCTCCTCATCTTACAAGCACAGGCACCAGTGTCGAAATGCCAATCTTTGGGGGTGTTCTCGTGGCAAATTCCAAACTCCTTGCATGTGGCTGTAAGCACAACCCTCACCTGGGATGTCGGGCCCTCATACCACGTCTCATGAGTCTTTTCGACCGTTGAACACCACAAACATCATTTGGCCCCTGAGTCATGGGGGCAGCTCTGCATTGCCCGTCCTCCTTGGCACAAATCGACTACACCGATCGGGTTGTGGCACCTCTACAGCACAATCCACACTCTGGACATCCGCCTCTCGTATGCTCCAATGCTCTGGACACTACGCTGAACAGACACATGCAAACCTCTTCCCCGCTCACATTGAATTCCATCTAATAACCAGCACCGACCACTTGTGTGGCTAAGACTCCGTCCATGCTACCTCACGAATTGGAAAGCACCGCCAGCATCAAATGACCAAACCATCACCAAAAGCAATAGGAACTGGAAATCTTGTTACCACCTTCAAACCACTCCTTATGGCGGATATCTTGCTCAACTGCCTATACTTTCCACCGTTCTGTCTACCATTGCACAACACATAAATGAATTGCCAATCAGCGTCTACCTAAGACAGTTGATTCACAGACATGTATTGGGGGGACTGGATACATGGTGCTTCAAGTGTTCCCTGATTTTTTGGGACAGTGTATTTTACCTTAATCTATTAATAAAAAAAAAAACCTTTGGGGATTGCAATTAATATTATCAAAGAGACACTACATGTCTTGTTGAACAGGTTCATACTACCAATTCCCCCCCAAATCAATAAATCTACTAGAAAACATCATTCCATCTTTATTAACTTTAAATTAAGCCAAGACATCGCGTGCAAGATAAACAAATACATATCACAGAGCCAATTGTTTCATTTATGGCCATTCATCAAAACCATTCCAATCAAAATTGAATAAGGATAGGGTATCTCATTAATGTCCACTGCTCTAGCAAACATTAAGTTTCTTTACTCCCATTGTTTTAAATGTCCGCCATAGATTTAGCGCCGAAATTGGGGGCAGGTCAAGTGATAAAATTCAAAGCAATAATTTTGGGTTGATTCCATTTGCATAATTGAAAAGAAAATGAAGGCTCCTAGATTCCTCGCTGCTTATATGAAAATATCTGAAACAGCTAGAAAGTGGAGCAAAAATTCTGAGGCACATAAAAGTTACTTTTCCTAAACAAAAAACAGAATATTGCTGGCGCAGATTTCCATACACAGAAATCATTAAATTGATTAGTTAGGAGTTAGTTAGGGGTGTTAACAATGGGAAAATAGTTTACATAAAATGTCCTTTATGCATTTCTTCAGAAACTTCATACCACAGGAATATAATTCTGTACGATATTCCAACACATATTCCTAGATAGTCTTCAATAGTAATGCCATTTAACATTAACACATAGCTACAGTAAGGAATTAACAATTGGTGCCATTTAATCACTCATGCCTTGGCTGTGAACAGGAAACCTCTGTGTCCTCCCCTTGAAGAGTTCTCTAAAAACCCACCTGCAGCTAATGATGGATTCTTTGTCATCCTCGAAAACACTTTTTCCCCCTAACCGAAAACTCCAAAATGAATCAGTAAAATCAATTCTATTTGCAACATTTCTTCTAGGGAAAACCAATGCTATCTATTCATCAGCCAATTCCATATTATCTTCCAATTTGATGGAACCCATTCAGCATTCAAGTAAGTCACACCCATACCCATTGAGCCCCCCCCATGGTGAGGAACAGAGTAGACATCGAGGGCGTGGACCAAAAAAGTCATCTGACAGGTATCTCGGCTGATCTTAAAGGACTGTCGATCAGTATGCTAAACTCTACCCAACTACATCACTTATCTCAACCAACATCCATTTTGAAGCTCACATTTCCACTGGCCCAAGACACCCGCCCCAGCCAAATCTTTTATTTTCCCAATTCCCCAATTCAGACAATAACCATTATACTTAACGTTAATCCATACATACTTTGACAAATAATAAAAAATAAATCAAATATGAGTGTGACTGGCACTGGACACTATCGCTCCACGAAATTAACCTCAACAATTACAGACCATGGCAGTCACCCCACATATTATACCTATATATTTCAAACAATAATAACGGTAAAGTATACAACATGTTTAAATCATAAAAAGCAAATCAAAAGAAACAGACAGGGACGAGTCACATTGGTGCACTAGCACGCCCTCTCCATACCCTAAAAAGGTCCACACCAATAATAACAGTCCAAGGTAAAGTTGGGAAAAACCAACCAGGTAAGTAACCCACGCTAATCGGGAACGATTTCCGCAACAAGTTGGTTCAGTTACTTAAGTTTTGTATCTATGTGTACTCTGATGTTTGGTTAAAGCTGAAGCCAAAACCACACAACATTGAAAAATTCATAGTACTACACTTAGAACCAAAGGCATAAGACTAGTCAGTCAAAAATTTTTTTTTTCTCACGCGGCGATACTCGCCACCGCTTAAACCCACTTCGGACGAACATCCATGAATCCTTGGACTTCTGCACTGATATAACAAATACCACAACACACAAGCCCGTCGTATCAAGTAATTGTCACAAAATGTTTAAATCCAGAAGAGCATATACGTAAAAAAAGCTATCAAGATTAGTTAACAATTCTAATGCCTTTTTTTTGCTAGTAAGTACAGTCTCTAGCACTTGATCATTAAACAGATAACTCCAAGGCCTTCACATAGGGCACACACACCACTATTCAGCGTAATCCACTATTTGCCCAACCCCAGCATTTTGTGAATTTTAATTGCCACTTTTACACGATACAAACACACACAGTCTTTTGAAAGACACATGGGGGTCAGTTGAATACTTACTTCACGAAAAAGATACAAACATCTCTTAATATCTAGCCCGAGAGCATTATAGAGTATAGAGAAACACCAAATCCCTTGGACACCACGGTACTGGATTATACGAAAGATTAGGGCCTCTCTATTTGACCATTGTCCTTGGACAGAACAGCTATCCATGTTGGTATCTGATAAACCGTAAGATTAGGTTTAGTTTCTAACCACTGAACAAAGTATAGAATTCGGAAATAGCACTATGCTGCCTATCTAGTTGAGTCCATATTTTCAAGTGAGATTCAGATTCAAACCAAATTGTTATAAAAAGTTGTTGTCGTCTAAGTGGAAGAATGATGATTAATTATTGGCATCCAGTGCTTACAGGGTGCACACACCCCAAAAGATTGTCTGTATCAACAACGGCCCCTTGAATATGGAATGACCGGGTGGCGGTAATATTGCAAGAGACTGATCTGAAAGATTTTCAAAGATTATGCTTAGATTTCTGCTATGCAGGATACTTTTTAAGAATAACACACTTTTCTCCGGTCCAATAATAAAGTTTTGATGCATAGCTGTCAACATTATCTTCCTGAAAATCGATATGTATTCAGACATGTATTTCTTTGTTTGACTAAAAATTGGGTACGATCCATGCTGTTTACAAAGAACGACCAAAAAATGTTAAGAGTGCTTTAAAGTTTCATCATTACAAGTCATAATCTTTGAAGAATGTCGCCACACATCATTCGTCTCTGCATACATTGAAAAACTACCATGCAGACAATATTTAATTCTTTGTGCAAAACTGCAATCCCACCCACCTATAATACAATACAAATGCAGAATACAAAGTGGGACTCTCTCAGGAGGAAACCTCCCACAAGAGAGAACATTGTCATGGGTAGAACAATAACTGTCCTGAACACCAATAAACCAATAACAAGTACTAATAGAAAATAGATCATTAACTCCATCATCGTAA
>BHFT01052200.1:0-10438 GCA_004320025.1 Laticauda laticaudata
GCCCGAATGGATAAACGGATGCACACGGAACTAGCGATGCACAGCGGAAGCCAAGCTAGATGCGACACGTGATATTGGCGCATGCGGGAGGATGAATTGCGATCCAGCCCCCACAGATTAGAATGGAAGCAGAGCCCATTTCGGCGAGCGCATAGAAAGAGCCTGCTGCCGAGATGGATTGACTGCCTTGCCTGCCTGCCTGCATGTCATGCCTGAAAGGCCGTTTGCTCGCAGCTACTTGCTGCCAGCCTTGGCCTGTCTGCCTAGCCTGCCAGCCTTGCTGCAGCCAGTCTGCCTGCAAGCCTGGGTGCCTGCCTGCCTGCCAGCCTATGGGTTCATGTCTGCCTGCCCAACGCCTTGTGCCTGCCTGCCTCCCAGCCTTGCCCTGCCAGCTTAGGTGCCTGACACTCCCCCTGCTAGCCTTCCTGCAAGCCTTGTGCAGCCTTCTGCCAGCCCTTCTGGTGCTGCACTGCCTCCCTGTCCAGCCTTCCTGCCAAACCTTGGTGCCAGCCTTCCCTGCAAAGCCTTGAGTGCCTGCATGCCTATCGTGCCAGCCTTCATCAGAGCTGCCAGCCTTCTGCCCCTTAGGTGCCTGCCTGCATGCCAGCCCTGCCTGCCAGCCTTGGTACCCTATCCTGGACCTGCCAGCCTTTGGTGCATGCCGGCCTGCAGCCTTGGTGCTGACTCCCTGCAAGCCTTGGTGCCGTCTCCCTGCAGCCTTCTGCCAGCCTTGGTGCCTGCCTCCCTGCCAGCCTTCCTGCAAGCCTTGGTTCCTGCCAAGCCTCCTGCAGCCAGCAACCCACAACCATGCTGAAGCACAGCAAGCCTCAGCCATCTGCTGCATAGCCCTGGCAAGAGGACAGGGCTACCATCCCGCCCCCTGGCCCTCACTCTGGTTCTGCTGGGGCTCTGCAGCACGGGCTCGCTCTATGGCTGGAGCTTCTGCTCCTCTGCTGTGGAGGAGCTGAATGACAAACACTCCAGCACCCAGCCACCTCCACAGCAACCTTGGACCCTTCACCCATGAGACCTGAGCAATCTCTCAAGAGGAGAGTGCCAGAGACTCATTTTTGTTTTATAGCTTTCTATTGTACCACTGCTTCGTTTCTTTTTTTTAATTAAAGTTCTGTGGAAACTTTTAGAAAAATGGTTTTAAGACCTTTGCATGCGCTGTGGGATGGGTTTAAGATACGCAGTGGGATGGCAGGGATACCTTTGGGATGGTAAGGATAGCAGTGGGATGGGCAGATACATTTGGGATGGGCAGGGATGCTGTTGGATGGCAGGGATATCTTTGGGATGGGTAATAGCTGTGGGATAGATAAACCTCCAGTGCAAGCATAGTGGGACGTATGGTCCACCTCCAGGTGGCCACACCTATGGCCCTTTTTTACAATAATAAATGTAACAATCATCCACACTGTCAACCAAATAAACACAACTCTTTATAACATGCCCTGTTTCAGTTGTAGGCCCACCCCAAAAATACATGGCCCAATTTCATTCGTTGATGAGACAGCTCAAGGAACAATCCCATTAATCATCTATCATCCTGTCTTGCCACTCCACTCTCCAGCTGGGGAGTTTCACCATGTCAGTATGTTTGCGCTGCTTCTTCCTCACGTGAGGCTCTGTGGAACCTTGCAAATATGAATGTCTATCAGTTTTGCCCTGTGCCTCCCATTCACGCAGGTTCCATGTCCCCATTGCCTTGTTGGCGGTCACAAGCCTGTTCTTGCAAGACTGGGTAGCGGGTACGCATGAGATTAGTGCAGGACTCAGCAAGCCTTCCATGATCCTCCTCACGGTCTCTGGGTGATGCTGCATGGTGGTGAGAAGTGCCTGGAACCTGTTGGCCAGGATGCCAAAGGCGTCTCCACCACCCGCCTTGCCCTAGAAGCCTGTAGTTGAAGATCTCTTCTTCACGGGTGAGGTATTTGGAGGTGTAAGGCTTCAATAGAGGTAGGTTGTGAGGGAGAAGGCGTCATCCCCACAATGAAGTAGGCACATCTTCGGTCGTTGGCAGGAGTTTTCTGGATCTGGGAAGCCCACGATGAGGTTTTGCGTTCCAGCGCTAACCATTTTTTTTTTTGGAAATTTTTTTTTTTTGATTTTTTTTTTTTTTTTTTTTGGAGTCACTTGCGTTGTAATACCTGGGCATCTGAAGCTGAAGCCCGTTTGCCTGAAGCATCGATGGACATAAACTGTAGTCAGCATCACCATGGCTAAAGAGGATGATGATGAAGAAGCCCTTGTTGCTTGAAAATAAGTGGACCCGACTTGGCTGGAGCTTTGCAGGCCCGTGCTTGCCATCCGATGCTTCCAATGGCTGTGGGGGAAGTTCCACCCTGATACACTGCTCTGGCAACTTTCTTCCATCCTTTTCCAGTGGAGGGGCACTGAGGAGCCCTCCTTGTATTCTTCGATAAGAGGTCTTGCACCACTTCTCGACGCACAATGCTGACTGGTGTTGTGTGGCACCCTCCATCGTAACTGCCAGCTGCTGTAGGTGGTCCTGAGAACAGGTGGCTCAGAGTGAGTGCCACCTTGAATCCAGGGTCCAAGCTGGCCCGAATTGGTGTTTGCCTTGGTCAACCTGGGTGTCAGCCGCTGCACCAACTTCGCCAAAAACATGGCTGGAGCATCCTCATGAAGTTCTGAATGCCCGAGTCGTCTCATTCCTGAGCTTCCACCATCAGCTTGTTTGTACAGTCCATCCTCTGCTCTCTGGCAAACATCTTTGGAACCAGATGCTTCTTGCCACCTCTTTTTCTTCCGTAGTAGGGTTCACAGAGCCTGTAGATGGCTTCACACTGTTGCAGAACGTGGTGGCTGCCAAAGGACTTTGTTACAATCCACGGTGGACTGACTGGATGCGTGAAGAGGAAGAGTCAGAATGAAAGGCCACAGAGGTGCACAGGTGGGCTTGCTGTTCTGAAAGTGAATCCAGAATGTGTTGCTCCCCCTTTTTATAGGCAGTATAGGTCCCTTTGCATCTCTAGGCACCTCCGGCATCCTCTAGACATCCTTAATATCCGAATATAGTCCCCTCTAATGAACGTTTTTTTCGTTTACATGCTTGTTTCCCGTGCCTGCATCGCGCTAGGCATCCGTTTCTGTATCCGTTCTTGCGTCGTTCCGCTTCCATCCCTGCATCTGAGCGATGCGAGTTGCGGCGGATGCGTAGCGGATGCGTAACGGATGCAGAACGGAATGCGTAGCAGATGCGTAGGCGGATCAGAACCGGACAATTGATTTCCGCGCAAAAGTTTTTGAGTTCAAATCTTTCTGAGCGGATGAAAAACGTCCGTAGAACAGATGCTGATGGATAGAGAGGAAGCAAAACGGAAGGCAGTAATTACATCGGCGACATCGCGTTAACCAACGGATGACAAGCTTTTTTGTCCGTTTTACATCCTCTTTGCATCCATTGGTGCAGTGTGACAGGGGCTTTAGATAAATATGAAATCTCTGACTGGTTCCAAACTGTGTTAGGAGATTCGACTACTTTCAGATTCTTGAATAGGTTCAAGTTCAGAAGGTTCCTGCCTTGTGCTTCTGGCCTATCACTCTGCAAGAAAGCCCTTTTCTATTTAATAAGGTCTGGAGGGATGGAATTGGAAAAAGATTTCAGCATTCAGTGCCAGTCAGTATATTCCTCCTCATGGCCCTATTAACAAGCACCGCTCCATTCTCCATATACCCATAATTTTAATGTATGATGATTTATTCATGTTAAAATTTGCATTTATTTATTCTAAATTTAATCCCCTTTTTTAACTGTAATCTTTTATTTCGGGTTAAGGTCAGGGTGACTAGATGGAGCAGAGTGTTTCCTGGCCGGATGCAGCTTCCTGATGCAACACAGAATTCAAAGTGGATGTTTTTATTTTCTGCCCTTGGAGAGAAGCAGCTGTATCTCCCTGAGCATCTTCAGCAAAAGGCCACCAAGAGGCTATTTATTATAAAATTTAATATGAGTAGATGATCATTCTATAAAATATCAGTATACGAAGAATGAAGGAATGCATCTTAATAATATTTATTCTAAACTTTAGATTTATTTAATTTTTACTATATCAGATTTGTTAAAATATAGGTAAACTGATGAAAGAAAGAAACTTTTACCCAGTAGGAGATTTCTTCTCGAGTACATATAACATTGAAAACATTTGAAAGTATGTCAAAAACCTTGGAATATTCATCTCTAATGATCTAAATGATAGTGCCCACTGTAATTACATTACAGAGCCAAAAAAAGCTTTAAAAGTTGTTAACCTAATCCTATGTAGCTTTTTCTCTGGTAATATCACACTACTAACTAGGGCATACAAAACATTTGCTAGACCAATACTCGAATACAGCTCATCAGTCTGGAACCCACATTACGTATCTGATATTAATACAGTTGAGAATGTCGAGAAACATTTCACAAGAAGAGTTCTACACTCTTCTACTCGTTGCCAAATACCTTATGCCACCAGACTCGAAATTTTAGACCTAGAAAACCTAGAACTACGCTGTCTTTGGTCCTATCTAAGTATAGTATATAAAATCATACATTGCAATGTCCTACCAGTCAATGAATACTTCAGCTTCAACCATAACAATACAAACGGGTGGGTTTCTACCGGTTTGTACCGGTTCTATAGAACCGGTTGTTAATGTCACCGGTAGTTCTAAGAACTGGAAAAAACCGTCCCCTGCTTGGCCCCACCCCTCTCCTTCGCTCCTACAGGCCAAATGCTGGTTTTTATTCCTGCGCGTGTGCAAAAATCCCTTCTTCATTCTCCCCCACCCACCCCTCCCTTCGCTGCCCTGGCCCCCGCCCCATCCGCTGCTCCAAAGTAAACAAAACTGGTTTTTTTTAAATGTTTTTTTTACTGTGCATGCACTAAAATCCCTTCCTCATTCTCCCCTGCCTGCCCCTCCCTTTGCTGCCCTGGCCTCTGCCACATCCGCCGCTCCAAAGAAAAAAAAACACCATTTTTTCTAAAAAAACTGGTTTTTTTACTGCCCACACACGAAAATCCCTTCTTCATTCTCCCGCCCGCCACCCGTGCTTATAGCACATGTGCGTGCCAACTACAAAAATTTTCCCACCCGGTGCGATCGCTCACACCAGCAGGAACAGCAGCAGCCACAGCTGCAGCCGCAGCCCAGTCAGCCAACCAGCCAGCCAGCCGCCCCTGCCTGCCTTCTTTTGTTTGTAAAAGTTTTATTCAATTTTCACATATTAAAGAAAAAAAAATCTTTTTTCAGTGAACAGCATGATTCCATTAACACATTTCCATTACAAACTTGACTTACATTTCATATTTATCTTTCACATTTAGTAACTTCTCTTCAACTTACATTATATATTTTCTTTAATTTTAATCATCAAGCTTTTCCCATCCTATTTTATAGTTTTCCAATACATTATTTGATCTATTTCTTTCAATCCTTAATACATCATTATATATTTTCTTAATACATCATTATATATTTTCATATTCATTATATTTTATCTTCTTATTATGTCAGGTCTGCAATTTACTCATCTATTAATTCATCATTCCAGCAATTCACACATTTTCAACATACTACTAAAAACAACCACAACAATACAACACCTCTATTTGCCAGTTCCAAAGTGCCATCCCTGTGGTTGGCACAAAGTCCAATCCCTGTGGTTAAATGTATCACATAATGAATCCCCCCTTAAGATTCCCATAATTTGACCTTGAATTAACACTTTAAAGAAGAAAAAGACACAATAATAATTTTCTAATAATTACTACATTACGTGTATCTCTTTTTAAAATCTTTTTAAATGCAAGTTCCCTTTCTTGTTACCTTAAAAATATATCTAGATTAAAAAAAGAAAAAAATTATAGATAAAAAGACATCATTAATCCCATCATTTCATAAGACCTAATATTGTTTCCCCTTTGACATTACTCCTATTCTATTTGCCACAACTTATTAATTCCCTTAGTATTGTTAATATCTTTAATCCAATTACCTCTCTTAATTTAACATAAAGGGATAAAACGCAATCACTACAATAGCAAAACAATATCAATCCCCTTCTCCCATCTTAATACTCTATGTTCCACTTTTTTATTATTTCATGTTGTTTATTTATTCATTTAATATTATTAATATCTTTGTTTTAGTTATCTCTCTTAATATCAGAACATAAATAAAAATCAAACAATCACAACAAATAACAAAACAATATCTCCCCTTTTAATAATCTGTTTTACTATTTTCTCAACAATCTTATCATTTCTCATTTATTTAAACTAGCCCTTATACTCTTGCAGAATCCTCTTCTTTATGACTCTCAACCAACCATTATCTCTGTGCCTTTTAATTAAGCAGTTCCATTTCATTATTATATGCTTGCCATGTTCCTTTCTTTCCAAATCCCATTTCATTCTTACCCTTTTTTTACCACTCCAGTTTCTACCTCCCTTCTTTTCCATTACTCCCCTTTGCAGTTTCCTTTCCTGCTATTTCCTTTTCTTTTGTTCGGTTTTTAAAATAACCCCCGTTTTAATTACAATGTTAAACCTCCTGTTATTAATTCTCTTTCTATTCTTCCTTTGCTTAAGTTTCCGTTGATTCAAATGTTCATTTAAAATGGCCACTTCTTGCGTTGATTTTCCTTCATCTTGCTGCTTTTGGTATTTTAAGACCTCCATTTCAAGAAATTGCAGTGCGACTTCCATATCTTTATGTTCCAATTTGAGTTTCAGTAACATTCCTGCCATCTTTAAACAATGTTTATAAAAGTTTTTCCAGTGTTTTATTCTTCTTGATTCCTCTTCCAAAGATTTCCAGATTAGCTCCACCTTTCTTTTCTTTTTTTTTTCTGATTGCACAGAATTTATTTATTTTTATGCATAATGATGTCAGGATCTAGACAATTAAATAGTATGGGAAAGTCTTGGCTTTTCATATTAAATTGATACATTTATAAAAGAAACATTAAATTGATTATTATGGTTTACTGAACAAGCCATGATTGCCTAATTCAAAAGTTGTATGTTTTGTTCATATACTGTGGGAAATCATCCTGCTTAATCATAGTTTCTTAAATGAGACTGGGTTTGCATAACATAAATAACATAACAGATTGGTTTTGGCACTTTGTCCACTTTGTCAACCAAGACAAGGGCTTCTTTGCCTTATATGAGAGGTAAGGCACTGTATTTTTCGGACTATAAGATGCACCTTGGTTTAGAAAAAGAAAACAAGAAAAAAATCGTGTTTTGCCTCTGTGGGTCCCGTTTTTGCCCTCCCCAACATCAAGGAGGCCGAAAACAGGACCTACTGAGGCCTCTGGAGCATGTTTTTGGCCTGCAGAGTGCTTCTGGACACCGGGAAGACCAAAAATGGGATGTGCTGAGGCTTTGGAAGGCCAAAATGGGTCAATATTCACTCTACAAGATGCACTGACATTTGCACCCACTTTTTTGGGGGGGAAAGTGTGTCTTATAGTCCAAAAATATGGTATATTCTCATCTCCATTTGAGGTTTACAAGATGCGGGATAAAAACATCAGCTGACCCTTGTTGAATGAAAGCTTATATTCTTAAAACTGACCCTTGTTGAATGAAAGCTTATATTCTTAATTTCATTGGAGGTGACAAATACTATTGTAAACTTGCATAGATCTTATGCCAGTTTCAGTTTAGGCAGCTCTCTTATTATAACCCACATAGTTAACTGCTGATCACGCTGTCCAAAAATGTAGCAAATTTTTCTGGTTGTCCAGGAAGAAATGGTGTTCTGTATGGAACTTGGTACGTTCCAAGTTCCTTTTTCTGATTGGCCAAAAAGGCCACTCGCAGATTGGTTAGTTAAGAACCAATCCGGGAAGCCCGCCAAACGGCAGGAACAGTCAAAGAGTGTCATTGGCCACAAGCCGCAGGCAAACCGCTATAAAAAGGGCTGCTGCGGCTTGGGCTCTTGTTCCATATACTTTTGCCTTGCAAGTTTAATAAATAGTTGTTGTTTGGAACCCGGTCTCACGCATTTCTTTCCCGATGGAACAAATGGTTTCAGAGTAGACAAGTCCATTGATTTAAGCATCTCCACAAGAATCCTGCTTGTGCAGTAAAAGAGATGTCCATCTTTGTGCAGCTGCCTGGCCAATTCCAGCTGATGATTGTCCATAAGTTTGTCATTGATCAGAACCAAGAGAGGTTTCCCAGTTTCCAAAACTTCCAAATAGCTGCCTGCTCCTGCATGGCTTATGATCAGATCTGCTTTTTTAACATCTTCAGAAAGTGAGCTCTTGAATCTGAACACTTCCAGAGTAAATATGGCGATGCTAAATGAATCTGGACACTCTTTGCCTCAGCCAACCTGAAGGACAAGCTTGCAACAGCCAAGGTCCTGTAAAGCCTGGGTCGCTTCGGGAGTCATCATGGCGGCAATGAGGTCATCGAAGCTGGTTGTGCCGACAGTAACAAAAATGGAATTCATGGCCAACGAAGAGGTGGAGCGATGATAGAGAGGATGGCGGCTGGAACGGCCCCGAGAGCTGCCACACCAGATTAGCTCCATCTTTCAATGTCCATTAATTAAAGTTATAATTCAAAAACACCAAACATTTCCACAATTTCCCATTGTTTTCAAATTTCACTTTCACTTTCCAAAGTCCCAATTTTGTGGTATCCTAATTCAAATTCTTTTCTATCAAAAAACTCTTAAAACATCCAAGTTTTAGAATTGAAAGGGACATGTATGAACAATTTTCTTCTCCATTAGATGGCACTCTTCGCTGTGTTTAGAGTCACTTCTTTCTCTTTTTCCTGATTTTTTCTCACTTTCAAGATTTTAAAGTTCTATTATCAGTAAATCCAAACATTCATTTTCAAATTTTATTTTCCACCTTGACACGGCCCAGTTCAGTTTTAATAAACCTGTTTGGTGTCAGGGTTATGTATTTAATTATTTCAAATGGAAGTTTCTTCTTCCAGCTTCTTCTTCCTTTCAAGTACAAAGCCACTTCATCTATCAGTTTTTCTTTCTTAATTTTTTTTGTCTGCAGCTTATATCCACTTTTTTAACACTTTTAAAATATTTCAAAACTGGCATACCTTATGCCATAATTCTCCTGGTTTCTATGCTGTCCTCTTTTTCCACTATTCCTCCTGCACATTCTTATTCCAGCAGGCTCTTCCCCTTCAGGGTGGCCATTTTAGAACACTGCTTCAGACGTCTTCAGGAGGAAGTATTTACCAAGCCAGGGAGGGGATATGTGGTTCCCCTCTGCCTGGCTGATGGTCTCTCCTTCCTCCACTGCCCCTACAAGGCAGCTTCTGTCCCAGATCTGGGCAATCGGGGCTCTCCAAAGAAGAAGAATGGACCAAAGCCGTGGACGATTGCAGAAATGGTCCATTGTCAGGGAAGTTCAACCAGAAGAATCCATTACCTTCCTTCTGCTGCCCTGCTGAGTGAATGAGGGCAAGCCACAAGCCCCGGTCACCACCGTCGCTAACCGTCCTTGCCGGGCCGGCCTGCCTTGCCCGGCCTGCCTCCCAGGCCTGCCTGCCTTATCTTAAAGAAGACGCAAGCCACCACCGCTAGCCATCCTTGCCCACCCAGACTGCCTACCACACTAGCCTCCGAAGGTGCAGATCCATAAGTATGACCTCCAACCCAGTCACCTACCTACCATTGCCAGCCCAAGTTGATTGCCAACTCCCAGGATGCCCAACAGCCTTGCTGATGCTCCCTGCCTCGCCCACCCCTATCTTCCCTTGCTCGCGGCCCTCCTTTGTTGTTGCCTTACCTTCTCACCACTGATTGGTAGTGAGGATGCAAAGCAGCAACTCCTGCCGGCCCGGTACCCTACCTCCTCCTGCCGCCATGGGCCCAGTTGAGAGCTGACTCCCAGGTCGGATGCCACTGCCTCGCCTACATGGCAGCTGCCATCTTGGCTAGGCTGCTGTTACATATTAACATTCTTGCAATACCCTAACCTGATTGGCTGAAATGAACTGCACTGTGATTGGCCAAGATGCACGACGGTGATTGGTTAGTAAGAAATCTCCCGTGATTGGACGAACCGATCGCAGGAGGTTCAGAAAGCTGTCGTTGGGTGAGAGCCGCTGGCTACCTCTATAAGAAGAGCTGCCACAGCTTGCAAAAGGTTACACAGATTTATACGTTGAATAAGTTACGCTGGTCTCCTGTCTCCTGATTTCCCGTGCTTCTACACTGGCGACAAAGGTGGGATTCTGAGACAAAGAGACCAGTCGGGCATGTAGCAACTGAGCTGAACAACCGACGAGATGGCCAGCGGCAACTCACCACCCACACCATTCAATCAGGCAACTGAGGACTGGGAATCTTACATCAATAGATTCCTCATGTTCCTTGAGAGCAACAATCTCAAGGATGCAAACGACCACTGAAAGAGAGCTGTGTTCCTGAC
>BHFT01052202.1:0-30020 GCA_004320025.1 Laticauda laticaudata
AAACACAGCAGTTCTTGATGAATTTAGTCTTTGCAATCTGTAACCTTAATTCATCCATTTTGTTAGTCAGAGATCTTGCATTGGTAAGAAATATACTTGGAATTGAAGGTTTGTGTGGAAACTTACTGAGCCTAAAGAAAATCCCAGCATGACATCTTCTCTTCCTATTCCTGTTCCTCTTTCTCCGCCTCTTCTTCCTTCCTACAAGGATAGTGATCCATGGCTCCCCCAGGGTCCTAGCTGCCTCCTTCAGTATTTTATGAGAATGTATACAATCATCCGTAATAGCCTTATGACATTTCAATCCAATTTGTAACAAGGCTTGCTGACTATAGATGTTCCTTGCCCCACAGGATTCAATCAAGGAAAGGATCCAAAATGCACACAGACTCATACACACTATACACTTGCCAATAAATGCATGAGGTTAAGCTGTAGGTTAAATATTAAGGGGAAAATAAAAGTCAAATTAGGACAATGTATTTATTAGGCCAATTCAAGACCACAATTAACATGCATTGTACAAACATTAGGCAAAACTATAAACAACAAATAAACAATTAGGGCAAACACCATAGCCATAATATTGTCATTGGTAAATAATGTAATCATGAAACATAATCTTTATTATAGTCGTAAACAGAATACATGTGTACCAAGCAATTCATAATACAGAAATGGCAAAATAAGATACGTACAGAATAATAATAATAAAAAGGGTGGGCCAACTTTTTCACTTGAGCTACCTTAGCCTCTAATGAAGTATACAATGACAATCTACCCAAGATCAGTAACTAAGAACGTGTTTTTGGTTTGATACATTTCACAATCTTAAACCTTATACATTAGGACTGCTTACAATATATTTCAAAGCACTGAGCTGTCTGAAGGAGCCTAAACATACCCTTTATAATAGTTCTGTACTTTAAAAAGTCTTGCTATGTCACTTAGATATTAAACTCTTCATCTATCCTCAAGCTCATTAGAGATGTTAAAGAATTTAGCCACAGATGCTGCTGGAAACAGCATCTTTGAATTCCAGCAGATTCGTGGCAAAATGGATGCCAGCACGAACAAAGTCTCACTGATATTCATGCTTCCAAACCTGACTCACTGTTGAAAATGTTTGAAGTTATCAGGAATCTTCAGCAAAAAACCCCACCTCTCCACAGTCACAGCAGACATGGCCTCACCTCAGGGGCTGATTCTCTTTTATAATATTCTCTGAAGCAGAAAAGACTGCTGTGGACTGTGATAGGCAGATCTTTGACTGGTGTGCATACATATACATACATAAAATGCTCCATATATCATAAAAATAACAATTAAAAGAAATTAAAACAACTAATAAGTAAAGGAAAAGGAGAGGAAGAAAACGTAAAAGTGACAAAAAATCATTTTTTTCAGACAATATTCTTATCTTATGAGTACAATATTTTCAATATCTTATGAGTAATAGTGATCTTATGATCTGCAAGAACAAGGGTGTCAAATTCGTGGGCCATGGGCCAGATGTGTCATGCGTTGATGCCCATACCTGATTTAACGAAGGAGAAAAAAGTCGAGATATGTCACGTGACGACGTGACGCCACAAATTTGATACCCCTGTGCTAGATGATAGGAGACATACCAATGATATTGTGGGAAAAAAAAGGCCAAGAGTCAGATGGTTTTTTTCAAAGGAAGTAAATTCTCTGTAGATTTTAAAAAGACCAATCCATTTGTGTCTGGATGGTTGATTAAAAACAAGCCCTGTCAAGCAAGGAGCAAGAGGAATTAAACTGATTCATTCATTCACCCATTCCTATCTCTAACATTGCTACTGCCTGTCTTGGAATCCTGCTTTTGTTCAGCCTCACAGGAATCTAACACACAAATGTACCTCATGAAGCCTTATGGTGCCCTGTGTCTTTCTAGGAGGCTGCTATTGAGCTTTACCTTGTTCCACATGCTCAATGACTTTAAGCGCTTTTCTTGCAGCCCATCCTCCCATGGATACATGGTCCTCTGTCGCAGCACTGGTTGAAAGAGAGTCCACAGAAGAAGGGTGGCACAAAGCTTTATTCTCTGAAACTGCAAAAGCCCAGAAGAAATAAATGCTGGCCTCAAAAGCGAATAATAATGGAAATAGCATCCCAATGTAAAGAACAGTCAGCCATGAAAAATCTTTGTAATAGTGTTGTATTCAAAACCTCAGGCACTGGTCAAATTCTAATTTCAATGTATCCTTTAAAGCCGAACGCCTACTTAACTATTTACATGTAACTGTTTACAGATTCAAAATAAAAAAAATGAAAAATATGAGAGATACATAAATTGGAAAATTGTTTCAGTTATAATATTTTGCTACACTTCATTTGGCAGAAATAATGGCTTCCAAATGTTTCCTGTAGCTACCTAAAATCTTTCTGCTTCTGCTTTCAGAATGTTTTAATACTCTTCTCAGAACTCTTCTAGCTTAGACACGTTGTCAGAAACATGTCTCCTGGTATGCTTGAATTCTCCATACAGATTCCAATAATGTTCATCTAGATACCGTGCAGGCAGTGATTGGATTCAAATAATTTAACAACCGGTTCTCTGACCTAAAGATTTCTTCCAACAAACAGTTCACCAAATAGTGCTCAGAAAGTTAACAACCGGTTCTCCCAAACTGGTGCGAACTGGCTGAATCCCACCACTGTGTGCTGGCCTTCCATAAAATTTGTATTTTTTTTTTCTTTGCTAACCGTCATAGCTGATTGGGAGGTAAACTTCAGATTGTTGTCTTGATGAAATAGCCCAACTGTGATGGGATATTAGCTTCTATCATATTTCTATATAACTGAGTGCATTTTTTCATCTAACTACCCAAAATTTCCTATGCTTAGGAAGGCTGAAATGAAAACTCAGTGCTATAATATTATTTACACACACATACACACACACAGACACACACACACAAGCCAGATTATTATTTATCCTAAGAAGATATTGCATTTAGGGAATTGTAGTATCATTGTACAGAAGTATTGGCATAATGTCAGATTGTAATTGATAGCCCTATATACAACAAGTCATGCACAAGAATAAAATTGTTGTGTATTGCAATACAATGCTATCATAAAACAGACAGACATAATGTTATTAATACTTCCAATTTTAAGTGAGAAGTTCATATTTTCCCAAGTCCTCAAATTACTGTGAGCCTAAGTACTCACCCAAGGCAGCTGCTGTGCAATGTGCAATCATGAAGCCAGAATTTAGACCTCCTTCTGTAACCAAAAACGGTGGTAATTCACTGAGTGATGGGTTACAGAGTCGTTCAATTCTCCTTTCACTAATTGCAGCAAGTTCATGAACACCAATTGCAAGGTAGTCTAAAGCCTGAAAATTAAATAGTTTTAGACATAGGAATTTTAGCCTTCTCCACTTTCCAATATCAGCAAATACATGTCAGAGAAAGAAATTTTAGACACCTACCTTGGCTGGATATTCACCATGGAAATTTCCTCCAGAAATTGTCTCTTTCCGGTCAGCAAAAACCATCTTTACCCAAAAAATTAAGAATCAACATGACAGGTTTAAAAATTATTCCTCTGATCAGATTAAATTCCACATTTTAGATTATATTAGTTTATTTACTTATTTCATGATACAGGTGGGACTTAGCAAATCATTTTAAAGTAATTTGAATGAGAGGTAAGCACCTACCCTTTTGAGGCATAGAAAATATATGATAAAGTCAATAGGCTTTAATTGAATGTTTTTTGCATAAATATAGAATTGAAGATTGGTTGCTAAGAGAGCGAAGAGAGTAAGAGAGCTATAAGAATGGAACTAAAAATAAAGGGGCATAAATGGAATATTTACTAAATGGTTCAGTTCTGAGCAAGGAGTCAGACCAGGGTACATGATGTTGCCTTAAATGTTTGATGCATTAATGTAGAAAGATAGTGGATACTATGTAGCTTCTTGTGAGGAATAAATCATTTATCTATCTATTGTCTATATATATTGATAATCGCTCTATCTAATCTAATCTAATCTAACCTAACCCAACTTAATCTCATAACATATCTTCTATCACCTATCTGTCTCACAACCCAAGTTCACTTCTTGTAATAGAACTCCTAAAGGGAAAAAATCAATTTATTTTTAAAGGAAATAAAGATACCGGATTATCAGTTGCACTATTGATCTCTGTGGTAATTATGTTCTTTACAAAGACAATTGTGTCATTCACAACACCATGAACCTATAAGAAAAAGACAGGTATCCGTTATTTTTGGTAAACTTTTTATTTTATTCATTTTAGAGTTAACCTTCCCAACCTGTCACCCTCTGTATATATTGAACCATAACTTTCTACATTCTCAGCCAATATAAGCAGATGCTTCAATTTAAAAAGTCTGTTAAAACAAGTCCACCCATTCCATCTTTATTGATCAAACAGAACATTAGTTTCATAATAATGCATGATATTTTGTAGACAACAAAAAGTATGTAACGTATATTTACAGCATACTTTACAGGGTTTACGTCAGATTGATGTTTGGTTGGCTCACAAGTGTAGGTAGAACATACAAAGTTAAGGCAAAGTAGATATTGTGTTGATTCAAAAAATAATAAATAAAGCCTGCAAAATATCTCTGGTAAGTTTCCTGTGCAATATGCTACATGTGTTTAATAAGTTTTATTATAACTACAATGCATGCAGCAATGCTTAATTTGTTGTAAATAATCTATTCACATGTGACACTTTTTCACCATTGTTAAATTATTCTCTAGAACAGGGGTGTCAAACTCATGGCATCATAGTGTTGTCACATGATGTATCGGGACTTTTTCCCCCTTTGCTAAACTGGACGTGGGCAGGGCCAGCACGTGATGCATCCAGCCCGCAGGCCACAAGTGACACCCCTGCTCTAGAATTATTCAACTAATTGTTGAATTATTATTTGAAATGATAGTGCCATATAAATTCTATTGTTGTAACAAAGATAATTTCTGATTAGAATTTTTTTTCATATAGTATAATCTTTTTGAAGTCAATCTCAGCTCTTGGTGACTTTGATAAAGATGTCCATAAAATGTTGGCAACAATAGGAAATGGTTTATTACTATCTTTTTCCAGGCTGTTTTTTGCAAGTACCATACTGAAGCCCTGATATTCAGGATCGGATCTAAATACTATGCTATATCCAATCAGAATTACCTTTGAAGTTCAGACAAGATTGCCTAGATACTATAATTTGCTCAGACTGTGAATGTTTAGAGGCCCACATGCTGAAGTAAGTCTCTTTCAAGTAAAGATTGAGTGAAATTTTCCAGAGAACAATTAGAAAATTATCTCCTTCACCTAAGAAGTCGTTTTCTGAAATTAGCCTGCAGGCCTGGTATTTCCTGATGATTTCCAACCCATGTACTTCCCCGTCTAACCTTGCTTAATTTTTCTGACTTCAGTCAAAGTTGACTGGATGCTGCCACTCAGTTACATGCAGATGGTTCTACTTATTAACAAGTGCCATTCTTAAGTACAATTATTGAAATTAATATTTTCTGTTAATGTCATCAGTTTTACTTGTGAATTGCAGTTGCTTATAAAACTAACTTTGGTTATCTTGGAAAGTATATTAAGATCCTGACTACATACTGTATAGCTGAGGAATTTCTGAAGTTTTACCTGAGGGCAACAACGTAATGTGTATGCATCTTGCACTCTATCACAAAATCTATGCGATTCTGTCAAAGAAACAAAGCAATTATTGTTTGTTTTAGAATAGCTGCATTAATATTTTGGTGAAATCTTCACACTGCTGTATTAAAATATGGAATATGCATTGAAATATTTTGTAAATGAGTTATGTGGCAACTGTTTCCACTTCTGTAACTCTGGATTCACATAGCAACACTTACAAATATATTGAACTTTAGTGATTTGGCTTTACTTCAATTCCATGTTCCTGGTCTTTTTTGTACCTTGTTTTAAATTGGAGATGCGGCCACTAATCTATATTCAGTTCTTGGTCTCTAAGTTCTTGATTTGTTTTTAATACTCCTTGGGGATCTAAAACTTCATAATATCTAGCCATCTTTCCAATTTCTAGGGTATTGGGGTGTATCAATGCCTCCAGGGCGGATACCCATCCTGGAATTTTTATATAATGTTTGTTTTTTATTTTCCCCCATATTCATATTAATGAATCTCTAATTATATGTCTGTAGAAGTAAGCTTGGGTCTTACTTCCTGGGTTCCACATGAAGGCATGCAACTCTGGCTGTAAATCATGCCCCTCTAAAGTTAAGATTCTTTTATTTCTTAGATTGAAACAATCTTTAATCCACATTAAACCTGCTGCTTTGTGATATGTTTCCCAGGTAGGGAGTCCAAATCCACCTCTGCTTCTATTATCCTGCAATGCACTTAATTTTATCCTTGCTCTTTTACCTGCCCAAATGAATTTCGTAGTCATTTTATTTAAATCCAAAAATTTTTTATCCAATTTTATCAGGATTGTTTGAAAGAAGAAAACTAATCTTGGTAAAATATTCATTTTAATAGCCATGACCCTCCCTTGCAGAGATAGCTGTATTTTCTCCCATTTTTCTAAGTCTTTCTTTATTTGCTGTACTAAATTTATATAATTATCTTCTTTTGCTTATTGTTGAGCATCTGGCTGTAAGCCAGATGCCCAAATATTTAACTTTCTTTGCAATTTGTAGACCTGTTTTTTCCACTAATTTCTTTTTCTGGTTATCTGTTAAATTTTTTGTTATCATTTTAGTTTTGTCTTTGTTAATTGTTAGACCGACTACTTCCCCAAATTTCTCTATCTCCTTCATTTGCGTTGATCCTGATTCTATTGGTTCTTCTGTGAAAAATACAAGGTCGTCTGCAAATGCTTGGGCCTTATATTCTTCTTTTTAAATTTTTAACCCTTTTATTTCTGGATTAGATCTAATTCTTATCAACAAGATTTCTAAAGTCAGGATAAAGAGCAGAGGTGAAAGAGGACATCCCTGCCATACTCCTTTCCTTATTTCAAATGAATTTGTAGATTCCCCATTATTTATTATACGAGCTTTCTGAACTGAGCAAATTGACCCTATCATTTTTCCAAATCTGTCTCTTAATTTCATCTTTTATCTGCTGGATTATAAATTGCCAGTTTACCTTATCAAAAGCCTCTTGGGCATCCAGGAAAACTAGTGCAGCCTGTTTCTCTGGATGGGCCTCATAGTACTGATTACTGTTCTTGTTTGTGTTTTTTATTTGTCTTGTTGGTTAAAAAGCCATTTTGGTCCTGAATACATTAGGAAAAAAAGCCATTTTGGTCCTAATGTATTCTACTATTCAATATTTTTTTCATTCTTTCTGCCATGATATTCATAAAAATTTTGTAATTTTCTGTGTTTAATAAAGAGATTTGTCTATATATATATTTTATCTATGTGGTATCTGTGCCTTCCTTCAGTATCAGGGCAATGTAAGCTTCTCTCCATGATTCTGGTAGCCTTGCTTCCATTAATACCTCATTGCAAACTTCCAAAAGTATCAGATCAATTGCTTCCTCTAAACTTTTATAGACTTCCCCTGGTAATACATCCGTTCCTGGTGTTTTATTATTATTTTTTGTTTTTGGATTGCCTCTCTATTGTGGTATCCCTATTTAACATTACCCTTTCTTCCACTGTTAGTACTGCCATAGTCTCCCCTTTTAGATAGTGATTTATTTTCTCATCTGTAATTTTCTCTTGCTTATAGAGCTCTTTGAAGAACTCTTGTGCAATCCCTTTTTTCCTTTCCATATTATATGTAATTTCCCTTCTTTATCCTGTAATTGCTGAATCATTCTTTTTTCTCTTTCCTTTCTTAATCTATAAGCAAGCCACCTCCCCGGCTTGTTGGCATGTTCAAAGTGGTTTTGTTTCGCAAATTTCAAAGCTCTTAAATTCTTTTCCTGTTCTAATATATTTAATTTATGTTTAGCTAATTGCTCATTTCCCAGTTTGTTTTGTAGTTGGGTTTCCAAATCTTTAATCTCATCCTGTAATGTATTGTATACACACATATAGAATATTTAGAATTCTACAACTACCGTAAATAGTAGTCATGACTCAAAATATTATTTTAAATTAAGCAGAAATGTCATTTTCAGATTTTTTAAAAAAGATTGTACTACTTGTATAATTTATATATCAACCCCCAATGATTACTCACCTGCTATTTCAGAAGGATGATGATCAGAGTCTAAAAGGGATCTGAATCGAAAAGCTACCTCAATCTGCCCTTGATGTGGTCGCAGTGCATGAATATCTGATTTAAAGTAAGGATAAAGAGGTAAATTATTTTCAGAAAATAAATATGGGAGGATTGAGGTTTTACCAAATTCACTTTATGGGCCTTTAAAAATTGAGAAAAACACGAAGATATGGAAAAAAATGTGCCTGTGCTAGGCCACCCAGGGCTTCTCCTGGGACCCCTGAGGCACCTCTTTCTTTGTTTAATGACCCATGGGTTATTATTTAATGACTGCAGCAGGGATGGGGGAAGGTAATATGGCAAACATGTGGACAATTCCCTTAATGGATGTCACATCTTCGTACCATAATGGGTAGCCTCCATTATGGTTGTGTGTCAGGAACTACCAGTACAGCAAGAATGTAAATGGATCTGAAGTTATGATTTATACAACAAAAAAAGATATTTAGAATTTAGTGGATTTCACTGCATTTATATAGATAATGAATGTCAAAACAATAGTTTTGGTGGTGTAATAAGGATAATGCATCTTTAAAACAGATATTTTTACAATGTCCTATACTTACCAAGTTTTGGGAGAAAATAATGGATTATGTTAACATGATTGTATGACAAAAAGCTAAAATTGTCAGAGGATAATATTTCCTGAACTACATGAGATTTAAAACCAACAGCACGAATGAATTCTCTGTGCTCTTACTACTGCAACATTGGAAAGATAAATTTATGGCCTGTTCAACTCAGTGAAGACTTGATTATATTTGCTATATATTGTTTGCATTAGACAAGATAGATAGATAGATAGATAGATAGATAGATAGATAGATAGATAGATAGATAGATAGAGACAGAGACAGACTGAGAGACAGACAGAGAGACACAGAGAGACAGACAAACAGAGAGAAAGAGAATTGAATTTGCTTATTAATATAATGAGATATACAAACATTTACAGGTAGTCCTTGATTTACAGTCATTTGTTTAGTAAAGTCACAATGGCACTGAAAAGAGTGATTTATGACCATTTTTTCACACTTATGACAGTTAAAGCATCCCCAAGATTACTTGATCAAAATTCAGATGCTTGGAAACTGGCATGTGTTTATGCCAGTTGCAGTGTCCTGTCATTATCATGTGATCACCTGTTCCAACCTTCTGACAAGCAAATTCAACGGGAAAAATAGATTCACTTTATAACTGTGCTACTAATTTAACAACTGCAGTGATTCATTTAACAACTGTGGCAAGGAAGGTCATAAAATGGGGCAAAACTCACTTAACAATTGTCTTGTTAAGCAATATAAATTTTGGGGTCAATTATGATCATAGGTCCAGGACTACTTATATGATTTTGTCATTTTTTTTCACTTTCTTCATTATAGCACTTTTTATGTGTTTTTGGAATCTCATTGAGAATATATGCCCCACCACTATTATTTTTTCTATTTGTTTGTTTCTTTTTTGTTATTAATTTAAAAGCAATAAGTAAACAAAAAAGTAAACAAAAAAGCAATAAGAGGTTACAGTTTCCTTTTACTTGTGAAAACAAGCCCTCTTTTTTAGTTTTGTATAAGCTTAAGACTATATGGAAAATGCAGTGCAGCAAAAAATAATTTAAAGTTGAAATCAATTAAAAACTAGTAGTGTAGTTTGGTTGATCATTCATTCAGTGTATTCCTATTTCTTTCAATGAATGGCACCTATAAATAAAATGGTGTAATTATAGAGTGTTTTTGTTTGGAATCCAAACGCTATTCCTTTTTTTAAAAAATGATTATTTACTTCCATGTTACTTTTATTCTCTACTCACAGCAATCAGCTAATATCTAGGCCAAGGAACATAATACATAGAACCTATTTTGGTTGAGTTGTTTGGTCTCCCAAGCAACTGTTACTGTTAAAGCAGGCGTGTCAAACTCGTGTTGTCACATTGTCATGACGTGACATAACACAACTTTTTTCCCTTTGCTAAACCGGGTGTGGGTGTGACCAGTGCATGATGCATTCGGCCCACATGCCATGAGTTGACACTCCTGTGTTAAAGCATTTTCCTAAATATTTTCATGCTTCTGAAAAGTTCTGAATTATTTTTAAATTACTGGTTCTTTCTTCTAATATGTGACAATGCTTGTTTGGCTCCCACCATGAGTATTGNTGAAAAGTTCTGAATTATTTTTAAATTACTGGTTCTTTCTTCTAATATGTGACAATGCTTGTTTGGCTCCCACCATGAGTATTGTTGAAAATATATGCCACAAATTTGCAAATTAATCTTTTATATAAAATCTGTAATACTGTTGTTCATTGCTTGGTGGCAAGCTCAGGTGACTTATAGATGGGGCCAGAAGTATGTTTTAGAATTGCTGAGGGATTTTCTGGAAAATGTCTCTGAATAAAGAACATGTGAAAAATAACAAAGAAGCAAATTACTACAGAGGGAGAGAAAGGCCAATATACAAACAAATAGATTATACTATGCTTTAAAAATACCAACCCGTATCAAAGGCTTTTGTTGTGCCTTTGAGAACTTCCAGCGTGAGGGCAGCCACTATATCAGCTTGTTTAGCAATTGCACTGGCCCTTTCAACTGCTTCGCATCCCAGAGAAGTTATCATTTGTGTTCCATTGATAAGAGCCAGACCCTTCAAAGAAACATCAAGGGTTATATTCTGCAGAGGTGGTATTCAGCAGGTTCTGACCAGTTCTGGAGAACTGTTAGCAAAATTTTGATTAGTTTGAAGAACTGGCAAATACCATCTCTGACTGGAGATTTTACAGTATCTTTACCCTGCCATGCTCACTAAGCCATACTCATAGAACCAGTAGTAAAAAAATTTGAATTCCATCACTGATATTCTGTTAGTCTTTCTGTTCAAAGACATGTGTATGCAGGGATGGGATTGTACTGGTTCGGACCGATTCCTGCAAATCCCTTGTTCCAATGATCAGTTGGCTCAGAACTGGTTTGCTGTGACGAGCATGTGGGCCCACCCGCCCACCTGCCCACCCTTGCTCTTTCCTCTGCTTTATTTCCTTTATTTAGAGCACAGCTGATTTGCACAGCAGAGCGGTTTGCCACTCTTCAGCTTTTTGAGTCACAGAGGCTGTAGTTGAAGGTAAGTTTTTTCAAAATGCGGAGCATGCGTGCAGAGCACATGTTTGGCATGAACATGCACCATCACAAAACAGGTTGTTTTACCAGTGGAATCCCACCCTGTGTGTATGCCCTTCTTATATTTTCCTGACCCAAACAACACAAAATGTTTTCTCTCATGCTTCAGTCATGCTTCAAGGCAATCTCAGGAAACAACCTGGGTGGGGAAAGAAGCAACTTAAGTCCTTCCTTCCAACATTTGTTCAACTTAAAATTACTTTTCTGGCAGTCATATCTCATGGTTGTCTATAATTTACCTTCCTAGCAGTCCTGTCATCTATAAAACTCCATGAAGACATGAAGCTTCAGTCTGAATCTCTTGAGTGTTGCACATATAGTTAATTTACTATTTAAATTTAGGACCTCTTTTCTGTAAGTGTCTATGCAGAGAAGCAGTAAATGCAAAACACTCAAATATATTCCATTCAACTACACAAAGAAAACTTTCACTATATAAAGCAGAGTTCAATTAAACCTACGCTGAGTACTCACCTGCATTTTAGCCACAGCTAAATAAGAATATGTAAAAGAAACTGATGTCGATCTTGGGTATAGGAAAGGTATGAAATAGCTATAAGGGAAGGAAAAGATTGTACAATCCTAAAAAAGAAGGAAAGTGGGAGAAAAAAACTGTTTCCCTATACTCAAGTCAACATTACATTTTTTTCCTTCAGAATATACAGACCTCTTTGATTCACTAAAACAATCCAGTGCTGCATTATGTATATATATATATAATAAATTATCTGCCAAAAACTGTAGTACTAGGAAACAAACATGTATTTTATTACCTCCTTTGGCTTCAAAGTAATTGGTTTGAGTCCATGAGCTTCCAGCACCTATAAGGCAATACCAAGAATGCTTATTAAGTGAGAAAAACTTTCAAATTGAATTGAAGTTCTCAGAATTCTACATCCAAATATTTTGAAATACTGAACAGCTGTGCATTCTAGAACAAAAATGAGGAAGTAGCCTTAACTTTGCATTCAAGTTTTAGTTTTGATTGAATTGTTGTTTTGAATTTCTAGATTTTTCTGTTTCCTTTTGCTGAACTTATTTTTTACTGTACATCACTATTTAACACATTTGTACTGTAAGAAATGGAAGGTTGCCCACACCAGCGCCAATGTTTTTCTTCAAACTGCCTTAATTTAGTGAACTGCTTCTCATCAGGCACTAGGTAGCTTCTAACTGTATTTCTTTCAACACAAACACACACTTTCCCAGGACCAGGAACCCTGTAATGTTAGTAGTTTCAGTTATACAGCTTTTATTCATATTCTAGCAATCTAGAGTACAGGTAATCCTTGACTGATGACATAATCAGAACCAGAATTTTGATTTAAATTGTTGTGCTTAAAAGTTAGGCATCACAGGACTCCAATTTTGTACCATTTTATGGCAGTTATTAAGAGAACCATGCAGTTGTTCATGAATTCATTTTTCTAAGTTGATTTTTTTGCTGGAAACTGGCAAAAATGTCAGAAAACAGGAAAAAAAAATGCAAACTACATCACTGTGCAATCAATGGATCAACCAGACATAAATGTGAGCATGTTGCCAAGCACCCAAAATGCTATCATGGAAGAGGGGCACAATATTTTACAACAGAACTTTTTTTTAAAGAAGATATAGAATCAGAATATCATTTTTTTGTTTATATTTTAAGACATTACTGCAAAAGTTTGAAAATAGCCTTCTTCCCTTTTAATGGATGTTTTAATGGACCTTCCCATCATCACATGTATCCATTTACATTAGAAAGTATCTCTCTTACATATTTTGCATCAGCCCATCCACTCTTTGGGGACCACATCTTGCCTTCGCCAATGAGTCCCAGGGCAAGATGAGAAAGAGGCGCTAAATCTCCACTGGCCCCAACAGTCCCTTGCTCTGGAATGTAGGGCAGGCAGGATGCTATGGAGGAAAATTACTTTGGTTAGGGCTTCTCTTTGTTTGAGATATAGCATTTTGTCTCCTCATCTTTAGCAGAGCCTTTTAATGAGTTTCCACTGAGCAGGAAGGCAAACCAAAAACATCCTGTTGCTTTTCAGCAGGGACAATAGAATCAGCTTTCACTATTCACTATCACTATCCTAGGTTACAGGGGTGTCAACCATACATGGTGAAATAAGTCAAGATGGCAACACACATTAAAAAGAACTAGTGGAACTTTGATCATAGCCACCATCTCAACTTTTTAAATCTGGTTGTGCAATCAACCCCACCCAAGTTCTCCAAAGTACTCCAAGTGCTACAATTTCTTGTCTTCCTCACAATTCATCAGTAAGCCCAATAAAAATTTAATTGTTACTTAGATGAGGGGAACATGTTTACATGCATTTTTCAGGTGGCAGATGGAAAGGAGGGAAGGTTTCTTGTTTTTTTTAAAGTGTGCTGAAAATGAGATCCTTGACAAAGCCATAATGACTGAATATATAATAATTGCTGTTATTGCTGTCAGCAAAAGATACTAAATGCTACTACATCATGATGATCTTGCCTGGCTGGGAAATGAAACTTCTGCTATAAAACAGCCAACAAACAAACAATTGAACCCTGTGTTCCATATATTCTCTACTTGAAAGATGTGGCTACCACTGTATTAGAGCATTATAGGTTATAAATGATATTGATGTTGGCAAACATGGCTCAACTCCAGCATTCTATCATTTTATTCAAAATGCAATCCACTACTTTAAAGGCACAGAGAAGAGAGAAAGATTGTGCTCCCTTTTTCATAAGAGATTCTTTGCTTGTTAGTAAAAAACTTTTACTTTCTTCCAAAGGATAACAATTGTATTTGAAATACTGAAGTCTAGAGGAAAAAAATTGGAAGAACACTTATCATGTTTACCATTAAATGCTTTTATGACTTGCTGAAGAGTTTCTAATGAAAGTCCGCTGTATCCTTTGGCTAGCACATTTATCCTCAGAGCTAAGAGCATACGGCATCTCTCTGGAATCAAAGGCTTCCCAACTCCTGAAATGAACATGCTCATTTCAAGATTATCAGAACAAAAATTATTGTAAAAATGATTATAAAATAATTAGAAATGAATCCTCCATTACCTGCAGAATGTGACCGGATTAAGTTCACTTGTAGCTCCCTCAGAGAGAAAAGAGCGGAAAATAGTCAATTCAAACTATATAATGAAATTAAATTTAATGCAAAAAAATTAAAGAAAAACTATGGAAATTATTTTACTAAATTAAAAATAGCTCTGGCTCAGGCTGACCATTTAGAAATTACCTGTATTTTTTACAAATTTCCTTTTAGAGAATTTAGAAAGAAATAAAAGTGACATACTGTAGTTTACTGTTTGGAATAACAGTCCGTGCAAACTTCCCAAAGCCTGTTGTGATTCCATAGACAACTGAAAGAAACAGATACATTATATTTGTTATTATTTTTTTTCAAGAAAGAGACTTTGATTGATATTTACTGCAATCACTGTACAGGTAGGACTGTATAGGGCTCTGTAATCCAGGGCCATCTCAAAGTATCACTTAGAAAATGTTATGTGATAGTTGCAGCAATAAAGACATAGACAGTGGATGGGCATGTCACTATAATCAGTACTGTTCATTGCAGCAACCTTATTGCTTTCTTCCTCTCAAAATGCTTTATAACCAGGGCAGTTTCCTTGGGCATGTGCATATTTAGCTGCTGCAGCTCCTTTGGCTGCAGTTGTCAGGATTTCGGCAGGATTACCCCCATTGAAATCATGGGTGTTGAACCAAACTTCCAAAACTTCAAAAGGATTTATTGGGAGTTAAAATGTCCAGCACTGCCTGGATATAACTGACTCTGAGATACATAATTCATTGTCACCCTTGACCTTGGTTTTTCCCACCCATATAATTCATATCCTCCAATGGGACACATCCACAGCCAAGAGTAATCAATCATGCTCTCCAGTTAGAATTTTGTGTGGTACAAACTTCAGTCACCTAGCTACTATCTTTAAAAACTATTTATGGAATGCACTTTTGGTTTCCAAGCTGCTGCACTGCTTCCCTTCCCTTTCTGTTGGAAACTCTAAAAAACCCCCATAGATATATTTCATGAGTTGACAGTAATTCTGAATCATGCGGCTCACATAATATTATATCTCAGAAGATATCACAGGTGAAACATCATCTTCATGCTACCTTTTTCATACCAGCGGGTTATTGTATTGATAGTCATGGCGTCTCTTTTTCCACTTTTTAACTTTCATTCTATCCCAATGACTGCAACATAGCTGATGGGTCTTAATATTTTTTTTATTATTTTAAATTAAGAATATGTTTTCTCTTTTTCTACAGAAAGCAGCGTTTATTCCCAACTGAATGCATTTGGCATTAGGGCAGCAGATGCAAACTCAGTTCTATTTCTATTACCACATTGCTATGATTTGGGTGTGTAATAGGTTCATTATGCTTGTTTCAGAACAAGATTGGCAAGAGGATTTTGTTTGCTCTCAAGTTCTAGGAATACAGTGTATGAAGCAGAAGAAGAGAAATATTGGTCTGTGTTCCCAGAAGATCATTCTATAAAATGAAAACAATGGTTACCTCTTTGTTCACTTATAATACTGTCAATAACATCTCTGGATTTTTGGACTCTAATTTCAGCTTCAGGAGTAAGCTGGAAAAAAAAGTTCTTACTTATTTTGTGTTTTAATTATGGATAAAGGGCAAAAACATCAAACTCTCTCCAAATATTTACCTTGATTTTATATAGCCCCTTTCCTAAATTGACCAAATCTTCTGTTGTCAAACTATTTCCATCTAAATAAAGATACTGAATGAAACAACTATGTTAGAGAAAATAACATGACATCAATAATGACAACCAACTGAAATCTGTGGAGTTATTGTTGATGCTTGCGCACAATCAAAGGCATTGAAGTGGAATCATCAGTTTCTCTTTCATTTTTACTTCTTTAATTTTTATATTGTTCTTCCTTCTGGAGGACCACACAACAGTTTATAAGAAAAAAATAAAAATAATCTTAATAATCTTATTTGCATATTTATCATCTAAATCATAATGTAAAAGAATAAACAAGGATTGGGAGAGAATAGGAAACAAACACATTTGGATTTATATTCCAAGTTATGGAGCCTGTATTATAGAGCAGACTTTAATTTCAGTTCCAATAGTGTATGGTAATGGCCATTCTGGTTGCGGTGCTATTAATTTGATCACATGTGGACATGAAATTGCTGAAGGCTACTAACTCTTCCTAAGTCACCATTCCTCCATACCTGTTCTGATTCTCTATATCTGCATCTGTATCTATATCTGAAATAACATATAAGGGAAATAAACATGGTAAACTGGTAGATTATACATTTAAGAATATTTTGGAACATTTATTTTACTTTTGTTCATTTAAACTTCTTTTTAGGCTACTGTTATCAGCAAGAGAAAGAATACAATTATGCACTAAATTATTTTCCAAAGGATACAAATGAAAACCTCCTGGCTGAGATGGAATAAAATCTGGGGACATTACATCTCCTTGTATCACTGAGGGGAAAGCGAAATTAATCCCATGAATACATAGATTTTCTTCATTTCTATGTCCAAATAAGTCATGTCTTGGTTACCTTTCTTTGATAAGAAATATATCCTGCATATTCAGAATCAAGCACACTAAATCCACTGGGAATTGCGTGACATATAAATGTAAACCATCTTTGTCATCTTCATTATCATCTTCATCATCATCATTTTATTGAATCATTCAAACTTTATTATGCCATTTCCCTTTATCTCTTTATGCTTTCTTTTTTCTTAATTCCCTTATTTATTTAAAAGATTTGTACGGCCATCCATCTTAAAGTACCACTCTGAGCAGGTTGCAACAACAAATACAAATATAAATTAAAAAAAAAACAGTAAAAAAACCCAGCCAATTCACAATCTCCCATCTCTGCCCCAGAAGAACCTAGGAGAAGTCAGCTCTCTATGCTATTATTTGCACATACATTCTCCATTTTGGTGAGGATTATGGAAATAGCAGTCTAATCTATATTGTTAACAATAATTACAGAAGGCCAACATGAAGCATAAGCCTAGAAACCAAATCTCTGTATCAGAAACTTAATTGTCAAAAGCTTGATAGTGGATAGGGAGGCACGATAAAGGACAAACAACATAGACACAATTGCTTTTCAGCCGAGATACAATTGCAGTTGAAATCTGGGATGTTATGATGAATGTGACATCAAAGACAGCAGTTTAGATCTAATATAGTTTCTTTCAGTTAATTAATAAGGAAAATACATGGTTTGTAAAACCTCTTCTAACAATGCTTTTAAGATATTTGAAAGTAACTGTGACTAATTCATTGTACATTTAAAGCTAAACATGTTCCTGATGTTGGTTTCTCTGGAAACCAGCTTATTATTATTTCCTGTCATCTTTTCCTTTGGGACCATTTCAATTCATGAAATGTATCATTTCCCTTTGATGTACACAAGAGATTTTCAGACCTGTAATGTGCAGTTCTCTTACCAACTTCCACAAACTCATTGTCCTCTAGGACATCCTCCAAGGCATCATCATGGTCCAGCAATCCAAGTCCTTTGCAGCATCGTACATAGAATGTTACTTCTTCCACTGAGGCAAACCCTCCATTGTCAGGCTTGTTTTTGATGTAACGCCTCAGAGCTTCTTTTCCCAGCCATCGCACTGTGCTTGTCCCAGTTTGACAAGGGACAGTGAGCCATTCCCCTCGGACATGCACCGTGTATCTTGGCATACCTGTCTTCAGTTCAGGATTGTCCTGTTACTAGAAAGCTTCAGTTTAAGGCTGAGCACCTCTCTGATCTACATTCTACAGCCCAAGCCACCTGACTGGCTTTTACTGTCCCAATCAGAAGACCAAAAAGCCACCCACCCACCTGGAGGTTCCTGGGCTCTGCAAATAAATCAGGATATGTACATAAGCAAGTATCTGATGAAAAACACAAAGCAAGTCTTTGTAAGTTAAATAAGCACAATAAAATAGTTATATTAACTCTGTAGCCTGTTTTGTTTCATTTTTGTTCTTGAAAGAACTGCTTCCTAAACTTGGAATCAAGTGATTCCAGACATTTGATTGATATAAGAATTATCTGAACTCAAACTTTTTCCTGGTGAATTTGATTTTCTATTAATTAAAATATCCCACACAAATTATTTTTTTTACCATGTATCCACCTTCAAAAGATTTACCTGCTTGAATAGCTAATGCTGGCAATGTCTCCAGATGTATTCAAGCTCTGCGACAATACTTACTACAAAAATATGTCTGATATTAAGTATGTCAAAGGAAAGTACATAAGTTATTTAATTGACCGAATACTTCCTTTTTTGCTGTTTTTAGTCCCCAGCATTTACCATTAAAAATAAATTGGGTTCAGAGTTGCTTTGAACTCTGATTGCACCTAGCAAACATTACTCAACTCAATCATATTTCTGTGTACTACAAAATAACATTCTTTTGGTGTGTTGATAAAAAGTAATAATGTGAACTCCTGGCTTGATCTTCCATCTCTTTTACCAAGAATATACAAACCTTTAACCCTAACTGGAATTGAAGAATATCCCATCTAGGCACTTTAATTTTTTATTTTTCTTCATGTCAATTGTAACTGCAGAACCTAATAAAAATGTATGTATTTACAATCATGAGTCAATAGTTTTCTATAAATAAGACTGCCTTCCCAAATTCACGATCCAACTCCATTCTAGATGAAGCCATTCAGAAATGAGCTTAGAGTTAGGACATATTCCTTCAAGTAAGTTGTAATTTTCTGTATGGGCTCATTTTGAAATAAAAGATTACTCTAATGATAAAATCAGTGTTAATCACAAGGTAACCAGGGTAAAGCAACAACCTTTAGACTTCAGCCCAAACAGAAGTCATATGTATAGTAGACCTATTAGTATTAATCATTAATCCAAATGTCAATACACATTTAAGTAATATCTGTTAGATTTCTCTGTATTATGTATTACTTCACATTGAAATGCAGCTCAAATTAGAAGCAAAAAAACATACAAAGATAGCTCTGGGGAAATAAAATAACATGGAAGTACAATTCTTTATACAAGCAATAGTCTTCTGGGTTTATTTGGAAGTAGCATGGTAGGACTCTCAACTAATTTCCTTTTAGCTCTGTTTTCTCTAAAACATCTTCTTCCCTCATTGCAGCCAATAACATCCTTTTTGTCTAGGCAAAAAAAATATTCAGCATATTTCTAAAAAAAAAAAATTACCTTCCATAAACAATATGGAGAAACAAAAAAGGATGACAACTATAAATCTTTAGCTATCTATAAAATTAAAATATGGTTGTAAAAATATTTTAAAACATTAGGGAATTGTGGCTGCATCTCAAGTATCACAATAGACCAATTATTATGCTCACACAACATATATAGGGACAATGTCTCCTATCATTTCTATTCAATCTAAACAGAGCTAGCAGACGGCATGCTGAGCCCCTTCCAGTGGTGGGATTCAAAATTTTTTACTACTGGTTCTGTGGGCGTGGCTTGGTGGGCGTGGCAGGGGAAGGACACTCTAAAATCTCCTTTCCCACTGCATTCCAGAGATAGTGCAAAAACCCATTCCCTCCCCACCTCACTAACCTGTTTTCCAGTTCCGTTCTCCTGTATAGGGCAACAAAAGAAGACCCAGCTGATCAGCTGAAACTCAGGAGGCAGAGAAAAGATGGGGGCGGGGCCAGTCAGAGGTGATATTTGCCGGTTCTCTGAACTATCAAAACTTCCACTATCAGTTCTCAAGAACCGGTCAGAACCTGATGAATACCTCTGGCCCCTCCTGTGAAAACCATGGTATCTTGTTAAGACCCTACAGTTACGGCTTTCCAACAGTACAGGTTTTTACAACCACAATTGACTCCAAAATTTCTGTTGTTAAGTGAGACATTTGAGTTTTGCTTCATTTTACGACCTCTCTTGCCACAGTTGTTAAATGAATCGTTACAGTTGTTAAATTAGTAACAAGGCTGTTAATTGAATCTGGCTTCCCCTTGACTTTGCTTGTCAGAAGGTCGCAAAAGGTGATGACAAGACCCTAGGACACTGCAACCATCAAAAATATGAACTACTTGTCAAGCATCTGAATTTTGATCATGTGACTGTGGGAATGCTTCAACAGTTAAGTGTGAAGTAGTACCTGCCCTACAGAACAGCATCCCTCTGAAGATTCAGATGCCCCTGACATTGTTAGCCTTTCCCAAGGCACTGAAGCCTAGCTGTTTCCCCAGGTGTTTGAATCAGGTGGTTAGATGAGCTCTACTGCATTTCTAAATGAACGAAGTAGTTATTTTATCTTGGGTGCCAGGAGTTATGTGGCATGTGTTTGTGTTTTAATTCTTGTACGTCACCCAGAGCCACCATAGCAAACTCTACCATACCACATAAATCTTATACATAAAAATAAAAGTTAATTGTTTCTGCATTTATATTTTAAAGACAAAGATTTGACTCATGAATCAGACATGAAAGCTATACTAACATTGTTACAGAAAGAATAAAAAACAGAGACTGTTTTATCTGTCCATTGTTTATTTCACTTTTCTGATGAAATCAATGATTATGTTAAATATATTGACATAAAAAGAGATTGCAGGTAGAAGAACTCAAAAAGCTACAGTTAATACACAGTTTCAATAAAGTCCACTAATACCTTTATTTGTTGTGGTAAAAGTATAACCACTGTAGCAAAATGTAGAAAAATATAGGGGTTTCCCCGCAGTTTTGCAGAACATGTAGCACAAGGGCAAAGCTCTAGAAAACATAGAAAAAGCTTCTTTGTTCCAGGTTCAGAACACAATGTAAAGTAAGAAAGCAAATGAGATCTACCATTATTTTATTTGTATTTTTTGGCAAGAGAGTGGAAAAGAATACCAAAATTCTCTCATACAAGGTCAGTACCATGAACTCTGCAGAATTAAGCTATTTGTCCCTCCAGGCCTAGATCTTTGGATACCAACATTGCAGTCACTGGATGCATAGAAACTTTGTGCTGCTGGAAGGCACTGATGGTTTGGTCACGTGATTTATCGAATTTATAGAGATCCCTATAAAAAATTCCACATTCACAAAAAAAATTGTTTTAGTACTTTTGTTTTCATTATCAGTACAGTGTTCACATATGGTAATAAAAACTGTAGTCCGAACTAAGATTATCTACTCCATTCAGATTATATTTGGAGTTTTGAGGAAAGTGCTGCATGATAAATAGGAGCAGGTTTACATGAACCTGTGTTAGAACTTACTTAATTAATTTCTGCCTAATGTGGAGAATTTACATTATTTATGTAAAATATGTCTATACCACCTGCTATTTTAAAAATCCCAAAGTGGAGTGCTAGATAAAACAAGTTCTTAGGTAATCTAATCATCCAATATTTAATAGACTGCTTGCTTCAATCAAATGTAATCAACAGCATAATATTCATTAATCTCCAGTAATGAATTATTTTAAAAAGCCAAAATCTCACAGCCAAATTTAACAATATTTAGGTTCTCCTATGTGATCTTATAATAACTGTTATTCTTTAGAATTTATTAATGATTTTAAGTTTTAAAATGACATTATAAACAGCACTGCCAGCTTTATAAAAAAAGGTTAACAACTCTTGCTCCTTCAACATCCAAGCTGTGAAATTTGTATGTTTGGTATGTGAAAAGAAATAAACTTAACAGAAGCTACTACAAATTCCACATTAAGATGATTAATAAGGGAGTTGTATATTCTGATACTGGTGGTTTTGAAAAAATAAAAAATGATGTTTAAGTCAATGATTAAGAAAATGGCTAAAACATTTTGACATTTTTCTTACTTGAATAACGGGCGAACAAATTTCAGGCGGCCTTGTTCAGTAGCCATCTTTAGAGCTAGAGGGATGGCATCTTCCCACTTGGCTTGAATGCAGAGGCGGAGCCATCTGAAAGGTAGCGAGATGAAGTTCATTTCCCTTTTTATTATATTCGTTTTCTTATGTTACTATAAGCTGCTTAATTTTTAAACAATTATATATAAATCCTTTTTATATATAATTAATAATAATCCAGTTTCTAGAATATGCTGTTCCTAAACTGAAGTACTTTGCACATTAAGTATAGTTACTCATATAATATTACAAAAGAAAAGCTTTAAAAATGATAATTTGCCCCTATCTGTAGGGTTTAGAAGAAGCACATAGCATGCAAGATGCACAAGCTGTCTTGGCAAGATATCCCTTGCATAGACATATTTTTAAAGTTTTTATCCCCTAAAGTTTATTGCACACTGGACATATGCTTTCAACTTCTCCTTAGGTTTTCTTAAAAAAAAAAAAAACAAAACGTCAATTTGCTTTATTCTACAACAAGCATCAAATCAATTGTGAGACTCTTTTTCAGTGCTTCATGAATAACTAAATCAATCTGCAAAACTCCTACATATAACATATACACAATGAATAATCAAACTGACAATTCAAAATTTAGAATTTTAAAAACTGGCAGCACCCCCTGCAGATTAGATAATTTTAAGGATAATTTCAATGTATCATTCTTGGCTTAACAAATATAGGTGAATGACTGTCAGGCCCATAGATCATTCCCCTCCACTTTCCTCCCATTTGGGATGTTTATTCTTATCTCTTTAAACCCCATGTTGCTTGCTGAAGACCAAAATAGGAAATTGTGGCTGAATGTCAATTGATAAATAGCTTTAAAATTTGAATTGAAGAGACTGGAAACAAAGCACGAAAGTCAGTGCATGAGGATGAAACAAAGAAAAAAATATATAGTCCTGATATAATAATGGTTTATTTAGCCAAAAGCTTAATAGTCTAAGAATGTTTGTTGGCATCAAATTAAATAGATTAAGTCTGCAAAAGTTTCTAATTAAGCAACTGGTTTGGCCAGATATAATTCATAATTTAAAGGAGCCTAAGAACAAAACAAAACAAAAGTATCATCTTTCACCTTCTTCAAACTTCCTAGGTGTGATGTTCTCATTCTTGAACAGCTGCTTACTTCAATATATTTGTTTTCATGTATAATTTCTAATCTCTATCATGAGAGATTTAGGTGTACATGCAATAAGACTAAGTAGAAAAAACTTGATTTGCAACTATTTCAATGTATTGTTTCTATATTTGCAACGAACCTGAATTTGATTTCGGAATTGTTTGTTGCATTGAAGTCATAGATTTCCTGCATTCGTCTCACATGGCTCACTGGAAGAGGATTCTATTAATTTTGAAATGGTGTTTGTGTGTGAGAAAGAGAGACAGAAAAAGTAGGACAGACAAGGAGGAAAAGGAAATGGGGAAAAAACCGCAATGATATATCTTTAGTTCTAAGTAACAATTCCAGTTTCTCAGCAATGTTTCTGGAAATTCACTCATTCTATTGTAGAAAGTGCAGTTCAGAGCAGATAATAATAATAATATACACTTCATACACTAATACAGTGTAATATACACTGCGCCTTTGGTCTATATTCATTAAATAGAACTAAGAAAGTTAAGTAACCAATTCCTAGCATTGTTTCTGTTGGCATTCAATCTATTTCTAAGGCAAGACTCTCAGCTTTGCTTGTTCTGTTAGTTACCTAACATACCCAGAGCCCTTCTAAACCAACCTCTACTACATTTAAAAAAATAGTTGGTTAATTTGTAATGTAAATCCTTGCTTTATGCTTACACAAATAAGAAAGAAGGAAACATATGAACCATTTGAACGCAAGGTTTGCCCAAGTTAATTATTCCCCATGTTTCTGAATGAAAGAATATCACATTGAGCTATTTTTTCCCACAATTTATACATTTGCATAATTAAAAAATAACATTGTGCAACTCCATGTTATGTGCCAGTTGCACCTGTTCCTGAACCAGAGGCTGTATTCACTCATACCTTGTTCATCAGTTCAATGGGTTACTGTATTGTGCTATATACGGGGTTGCCCCGGAAGAGCACCCAGAAGTTGCAGCTGGTATAGAATGTATTCACACGGCTAGTCCTCCAATAGAGCATTTTACTCCTTAGCTACGTGAGCAGCATTGGTTCTGAGTTCAATTTAAGGTCCTGGTTATGACCTATATACATTGGCTTTGACCTTCCCAGTCTTTAGAAAGGCCCTGAAGATATGAACTATGTTGAGCTGAGGTAGAATGAATTCTGTTGATCATGATTTCCTGGGTTTTTTTTTTTATTGATTGTGGATAATTTGTTTGTATATAGATAATCCTCAACTTACGACTACAATTAAGCAAATGTATGTTGCTAAGTGAGAAATTTGTTAATCTATTTTATGACTTTTCTCACATCATTTGTTAAATGAATCACTGCAATTCTTAAATTAGTAATATAGTTGTTAAGTGAATCTGGCTTCCCCATTGACTTTGCTTGTCAGAGTCAGAAGGCTGCAAAAGGAGATCACATAACTCTGGTACACTGCAACCGTCATAAATGTGAGTCAGCTGTCAAGCATTCAAACGTAAATCATGTGACCATGGGGATGCTGCAACACTCATAAGTGTGAAAAATTGTCATAAGTCACTTTTTTAAATGCCATTATAACTTCAAACAATCACTAAATGAACTTGTTGTAAGTCGAGGACCACCTGTATTAGTTTTTATTTTTTTACTTGTTGTGACTTTTCCCAGAATCATTTAGACAAGATGGGTAGCCAAGCAATTTGAATAAACATTCAATTTTCCAAACTAATGAAATACTGTCTAAACTAGGTTCATGCCATTTTCCTTGAAAAAAATCCTTCTTTTCAATGTCTGGCTAAACACATATATTTTGAATGACAAATGGCTGGCAACCACTTACCTCCAACATCAGGAGTGCAAGGAACTCAGTCACTTGGTGAGAAGACATATCATTTATATCAGCTGAGCTGAAAGAACCAAGATCACCTTCAGTGGCCTAAAGGAAACCAAATTGGGAAGAAATGTGAAACCCACAAGGGCAGGAATGTACAAAGGTATTCATCATTTCTAAAATGCCAGGATCCACATTCAGAAGGATTTCATTTACCAAAACTCACTTTGGTAAATAAGGATCACCAAGGACTTCAGTTTTTTTTAAAGACAAGAAACATTTTTGTCTTACATACTTATAGTTATAAAGATAACAAATATCTTCAAAGACAAGATTAGAATATACTTCCTACTGAATGTGTAACTTATTCCAACTGCATAAAAAAAAATTAAAGCATTGCTTCCACATAATTACGAACAACTTTATATCATAGCATTACAGCAAGTACCTATTTCTATTGAGTAAATTTATGCAATGTCTCTCACACTCATACTATCATACAATAAAAAATATATGAAGAAATAATGTTCAAAACAGTCTAAAACAGCAGCTGATGAAACAGTATTTCAATATAAAGGCAAATTGTCAATGACCTTGCATTAAATTCTACACTATGAAAGTGGAAGTCAAAGTAAAGTGGAACACTTAAATAACACTTGACAAACATATAAAATGTTCTGTGATTGGAAGTCATTAACTCACTTTGATCCATCTTTGGCTCAAGGCAACACAAGCATTTGACAATGTAGTATCATATCTGATGATGGGAAAAAACAGGATTTGTTTACAAATGTAAAAGTATATGTGTGCATGTTCATCTGCATGAAATTACATGTTTATTTTTGACACATCTAATGCTCTACATGCATTGTAGCAGATTATGTAATATAAAGAACTTTGATTACAGATATGTAGAATTTTAAGAAGAATAATCCAAAAATATTTTATAGCTATTTGGTAATCTTGAATTTTGAATAATATTAGTAATATTTATTTTAATTAATGTGTTATTTTTATGGAAAACTATTCTATATGTAGATTTGGGTCATCTAAAAATGTGTACCATATTCATCTAGCAATCAACTAAATGCTCATATCAACATAATAAATAAAAGATCCAGAACAGATAATGTAGATTTAAATAAACAAACATCTTTATTGAGAAATAGCTTTAAAAATACAACTAAAAGCTCTGCCTGTAAATAAGGAGATGGGGAAAACTACAGGAGGAAAACTCTTACTCAGGTTTTACTGGTGGCATGCCAGGAGTATGCATCCATGCATTCCAGTCTACTTTGTTAAGAACATTAACCTAGAAAAAAATGACATCCCATAAACCAAAATGTGGGCAGTGAACCAAAATTACTTTTAAAGTCATATCAATTTCTTACAATATAACATACCCCAGTTTTTTTAAAAAAGTCACCAAAACAAACTAAATGCAGATGAATATGTAAGAAATCATCAAATCTCCAGATTCTCAGATATAGATTTCAAACATAATGAATAGAATACAATTTATTCATTAACAACTAAAGTATTGGTTGACTTTGCTGGATGCATGCAGGCATAAATATTTAAATAAGATATTTTTTATGCATGTAAACATATTTCTTCAAAAGTAGTATTATTCTGACCCCCCAGCCGTATAATCCTGAATAGCATGTAAATTTAAATTACTGTGCCAATTACATCTCCATGCTGGAATCCACATAATGACATATTTTGCTTCAACATATTCATCAGGTAATTTGAGCAACTTTGAAGAAATTAGCTTTTGTTGTAATTTTGGACTGCAATTTTCTTGAAGTGCCAGCTGCCAACATAACTTTATTCATTTAGTGCTTTTCTACCTGTCCAGATATTACCAAAGTCCCTTTTATTAAATAATTGCTGCATCCCAGATACTAAGTGATGTTGTAAATTGCATTTCAACAATCTCTGGAGGATCACAGGCAATCTATCCACTAAAGTAATGTAATTACTTAAAGTAATTCCTTCAATATGACCTATAGGTCCTAGGATTATACTGTTTTAATCAATTCATTACGTATATTTATACTCATGTCTGTAACTTTTAAGTGGGTGAAATGGAGCATCTTTAGATAAATCTTTTATCAAATGAAATCCATGAATCCAAAGGAATGCAGTTTGGAAAAATTATGGCAGCTTCAGCACTATGAGACTGCTGTAGTAATGTAATCCTCATTTTCAATATTCTATGACAGTTTCCCAGCCACACTGACTATTTCACCTGCAACAAGCATTTATCTGCCTTCTTGGGAGGGGGGGGGGGGAGTGGGGGGGGAGGAAGAGAAGGTTTTCTGTGATCAGTTCATGGTAAAGGCTAGGTCCAGTTGCCGGACGGACGCCAAACGTATGCATAAAGGACACAGCGGACGAGCAAAATTTTGGGGGTGGCTCCATCTCGTTATCATCCGCTCCAAAAGTGATGAAAATTTGCATAAACAGAATGGAAAAGAACGGAGAAAGAAGGACGTGGGTAGTATGTAGCGGGATGTTAATGGATGTTCATAGGAAGCCTAGCGGATGGAAGCGGATGATATCTCCGAAGGTCTGGGGGGAAATTTCAAAAGTGGACGCATAGCAGATGAAGCGGATGTATCACGTACGCCTAAAGGAAAGAAAGGGATGCCATGCGGATGTATATCGGATGCTGATGCATCCTTTCTATTTCGGTGCTACTCACGATGTATAGACGTTCCATGTACCCTTCTTTCCTCTCTCTTTCCGTTTTCAGCTGCAGCGGATGTGAGTTGCGAGGATGCCCAGAGGAAGCAGAACAGGATACAGCGGACGTTTAACGGATGATAAATGGACATAGAACGTTTGTTTCGTATGTCACGAGTTTACGTCGTTTACGGCGAAAAGTTCATCCGTTCACAAAGTTTTGTGGCAGCTCAAACCTCTTCGCGCGATGAAAATGCAGGGATGTGATGTCGACGGATAGAGTGTATGAAACACATATGGCAATGAGTACACAATGGATGCATCGCGTTTCCAATGGATGGCAAGCTTTTTTTAACATTTTACATCCTCTTTGCATCCGTAAGTGCAGTGAGACAGGGCCTTAAGGAAGACAGGAGGAGGTAGGGAGGAAGTATGGAAGAAAGGAGCAGAGAAGTAGGAAGATGGAGGGATTTCCAATGCCCTCTATTAGTTTTTCATGAGAAAACTCAACAGGAAAGCTGGCAGGAAGTCATAAGTTACTCCTGCTCCCACTGTTTTTTGTTTTGCTTTTGGTTTTTTACTCAACCATGGTCATTCCGTTTCTCTGTTTAGGTAGGTAAGGAAATCTCTTGGGAAGAATATCTGAATGGATCATAGATTAAACTGTAGTTGAGTTTGAAAGATTAAAAATTCACTCAAGTGGCTGCTAGGTGAAAAGGAATAATAGTCACTGGTTTCAGATGGGCAGCTCTACAAATTGGTTAAACAAAAAAAAGCAAACTAGTTTGTTGAAAGGACTGTGTATACAACAATTTGATTTCATATCATTCCATTCTTTTAGTTTAAATTGTAAGTAAAATCTTGAATTATAAGAATAGCAACTAACCTTATCCTTGAAATAGGAGTAGAGGAAATTTTTCCAGTCTTCAGTCACTATACTCTTGTATGCAAACTGTTGGATGTATGCTCTCAAGAAGCCAATGAAGACATCTGTGAGAGTATGACATATATTAATCAATAGCAGAATGTCTAAGTCAGGGGTGTCAAACTCACAAAGTCACGGCAGCATCATGAGATGTATCGGGACTTTTTTCCCTTTTGTTAACCCAGGCGTGGGCGGGGTCAGCACATGACACAACTGGCTCGCAAGCCAGGAGTTTGACAGCCCTGGTCTAGGTTAAAGAAGGTCATGTAATTTTAAAATAAATTAATACCTGGTCCACCAAGTAGCTGCTCCAGATGAAGCAATAAAGCAAAGCCTTTTTCATATGGAACAAAAGAATATGCAACATCAGGGTTTACCTCCTTCAGACTAGGGATCAAATTAGTTACTTCATTTGTGCTTCCAAGGTTATTAATCTAGAAAACAGTTATGAAAACAAAGATTTTCTTAGCAGCGCCTCTGCTCTGCAAGCAGTTACTTTGTTAATTTGTTTATTGATTAGCCCTTGAGTCATATCAAAGTGCAAGCAGCTTTGATTACCTGTGTACTTTTGGGTACAATTCTGTTTTAAAAAAAGTATATTTATTCTGTTCTATCAAAGAAGATAAAATACAAAACAGAAAAACAAGCAAACAAAACAAAACAAAAATGTCCAGCACTAACAACAAAGAAAGAAAATTGGTGTACAAAGAAGGAGAAAAGGAGACCCAAATATCAAGTACATTTGGGTACAATTCAAGGTTCTGGAAATGCCAATAGAGTCCCACATGATACAGGGCTGAAATATTTGAGGTACTGCTTCTTCCCGTTTACATCTATCCATCCCATCAGATCTTCCAAGACAACCATGCTATGGGTCCCATCTACCAAGGAATATCAATCTGATGGGACCCAGGAAGAGAGCTTCTGTGCCTGTGATTCACTTTGATGTAGTGGTAAAAACACTGGCCTAGAAACCAGGAGACTAAGAGTTCTAGTCTCATTATAGGTATGAAAGCTGGCTGTGGGACCCTGGACCAGTCCCACTCTCTAAGTCCAATCCACCTCACAGGGTTGTTGTGGGCAAAATAGGAGAAGGGAGGAGTATTATTTAGACAAGCCTGAACACTCTGCAGCAACCCGGAACAGCCAAAAAAAAAAAAAAAAAA
>BHFT01052202.1:30032-56176 GCA_004320025.1 Laticauda laticaudata
AAAAAAAAAAAAAAAAAAAAAAGGAAATAGAGAATTTATACAACATATTCCAACAAAATGGAAATCCACCCAACTTTATCAAAAAGTCCCTGACTACTCAACCCAATAAAGCATCACCAATACAAACCCTAAAAAGAATTACACTGCCATACATCAAGAATATCTCAGAAACCAACAGACTCCTACAATCACATGGAATCAGGATAGCACACGTGCCAACTAAAGCCCTTTAAAGCATCCGAAGCAAACCAAAAGATCCAACAACCCCAGAGGAAAAAAAACCCAACAGGAATCATCTACAACATACAATACTGCAACCACTGCAACAACCACTATGTAGTACAAATAGGCAAAAGACTAGCAGCAAGCATCCATGAACACCAATTAGCAATCAAAGGACATGATGAAAGTTCTTTAATTTTACAACATATAGACAGATGTAATCATAGCGTCAATTGGGAGAATGTGACCATCCTAAGACCAATCCAAGTCCAAAAACACCAGAGAATTTCTAGAAGCCTGGCACTGGCAAATCAGCCATCGATAAATAAACATTAACAACATTCTACAGACTGTGCAAAAGGGACAATCAACCAGCCCAAAGGGGAACAAAAAGACCTAAACACCCACAATCAGCACCCAGATCAGCATAGATTAACTCCAAGGTTAACATCAGACCAACAATCAAGAAACCGCCAAAGAAGCTCACATCAAACAACCCAAATAAAGAATCCCTAAGACCACCCCCACCAACACTGACAGACAAGCCACCAAAATATAAATTGACAGCAAACTGCACTCTTTACTAGTACTGATGATGTTACATAGTTGGGTAATGGAATATCTGCAAGAAAACAAGCAAGCTCAAGAGAGTGTAATTTTAACCCTGAGCTACAAATGTTCTCCTTTATTAAGGAATATTATGTAATATTTGCTCCCCTGAGTTACTTATAAAGTACTAAAGACAGGATAAAAAAATCTAATAAATAAACAAATAATTTCCCAGGACTGGTCTTTATTCTTTTGGCATCAAGAAAGGCTCTGAAGTGTACTACCACATTTAAGGGACCAGTAGAAACGGTGAGCCTCTTCAACGGTTTTCCTGAATCAGATGTATTGCTTGCATTTACCTACTGATTGTGATTGTTTTGTGTCTGAATTTCTGACAGTAGTTTTTAATATAGTTGTATGCTGTTTTTATTTGCACTTTTATTGTTCTTGTTATTGTTTTTAATTGTTGTGAGTTGTCTAGAGTTACATATGTGAAATGAGCAACTATAAAAATTGAATAGTCTATCCATCAATCGGGTTCTTTCCTGGCTCCTGAAGCTTTGGGCACTGTTATGTCTACCCTGCCCACATCTAGATCAGACATAAGCAATTTTTAAAGAGAGAGGGAACTTGTATAAGCTCAAAATGTTTTAACTAAAATGATTTTAGATTTTGTTCCACAAAATATACTTCCTTTTTATTGCATTGACATCTGGCTCATTTCCGCAATACAAGTCAAAATACTTGCTGCTATCTAAAAATCTTCAAAAAATGTAAGAAAATCTTGAAAGCTTTCCTGCCTAACATAAGGAAATTTGCATACTGTATCCAAAATCTGACTTTTGTTCCTTAAATTGCCACTTTGAAAGTGCATTTCAGTAGCAAGATATGAGAACATACCTTCAACAATACTCATATAATGGAACTTCCAAATCAAATAAAATGTTTGATTATTAGTTTTTTCTGAATTAAGTTCCACAGATCTTCATTTTGTTTAAATATTCTGTTTGATAAAGAATTTTTCAACTTATAGACTTATGCTGCCGCTTTGTGGATTTATTTAATATTATCTATGTATTTCTTTCTCACTTTGAGAATCGAAAATGCTCTGGAGGGAGCAATAAAGGAAACATTTCCAAAAATTAAATGCTGGTTTAGGGAGAGGCAGTATAGTTATGTTTCTTGAAATCAGATGCACTTACTTTAAATGCTTAAAAAATAACTATTTGATACTTAAAATGTCTTTATTTAATACAGGTAGTCCTTGAAGTATGACCACAATTGAGCCCAAAACTTGTGTTGCGAAGTGAGATGTTTGTTAAGTGAGTTTTGCCCCCTTTTATGACCTTTCTTGCCACAGCTGTTAAGTGAATCACTGCAGTCATTACATTAGGGATATGGTTGTTATGTGAACTGACTTCCCCATTGACTTTGCTTGTCAGAAGGTTGCAAGAGGTGGTTCCCATGCTCCCAGGACAATGCAACTATCAAAAATATGAGTTCATTGTGAAGCATTTGCATTTTGATCACGTGACCATAGGGATGCTACAACGGTCATGTAAAAAATGGTCATTTTATTTTTTCCAATGGTATTGTAAGTTTGAACAGTCACGAACTGAACTATTATAAATCAGGGACTACCAGTTCAGTTCAATGCATTTTAATACAAAAAATGCCATCATTTAATCAGGCAACATTTTAATTTTTTAGCCATAAAAAGTGTCCAGGACACTGCAAATAAACACAGCACATCTTTCTCACATTTTAAAGCAGCTTTTCCCAATTCATGTGGCTGAATTGAATTTTCCCAATTCAATGCTTTCAGTATTATAAACAAGTGCTATGGCTGGAGTTTCTGAAGATCACCTCTGAAATTCTGCATGTTTCTATTTATTACTATGCTTATTATCTTCATATTACCTTGAAGATTTGGATTACTCAGGACTGTGGGCCTTTCATAAGGTGTTAAAGACTTGTTTTTCTTCCACAGGCACCAGGCTAGATGTTCCTGGTGTTGGGTTGATACATGTACTGAATTCCCCCTGGATGCTTGGAGAGTTTAAACTGGTTTTAGGTGGATTTGCATTATTTGTTCTATTATTTGTTATCTATCCAGGCTCATGTGTCAAGGGAGTAATATTGCACATTTAAATATTCCATAAACAAATAATGCACTTACTGTGTTTTGTAATTCTCGCCAGCCTCCTAGAGCCTGGAAGTGCCTGAATTGTTCTCCAAACAACTGACCACCAATTCTGCGTTCTAGATAAACAGTATGCCCCTCATTTAGCCTAGAATATGAAACAGATAAATGAGTATTTTTCGATAGACCCTTCAACAAGCAACAATTCTTCAAACATTTGGATTTCACCTACCAAAAATGTTCCCAAGTCTTGTTTGTTACCAAATTCCCTGTCCAGCTATGAGAAATTTCATGTGCAATAACCTGAAATGTATAAAAATGTATTGTGGCTTCTTTAATTCAAAGAGACAACAAATAGGAGCAAAATCACATTCTGTTTTAGTAGTTAATGTCTGCAGCACCAAGTACAGAAATTACATGGAAGAGAATGCCATCAACTGTATGTAGCTAAAAGAAGACTTATGTTTTTCCAATGCTCATATAATCTCCTTCATCTCTTAAAATGTGCTTCAGTTGTAAATTTCTGTATCAAATTCTATAGAATAAACCTTTACCATTTTTCTTATTAATATGCATTGAATAATTTTAAACTAAATAGGTAATAGTATTGAGTATCTGAAGCTATTTATGAAGTTTTGAGCAACCCATTTGCATTTCATAGCATAGTGCATCCTCATAAATCAGTAAATTTAGATTTATACTTACACCGGATAATGATCTGTCACCAGCCTGCACAAACAAAATAATTTAATTAAAACTCTAAATTCATACCAGACAAATAAGTTTTACAATAATATGGTCTATAATTTGGACAAAAAAAAATTGTTTGCAGGTAGTCCTCGACTTACATCAGTTCATTTAGTGACTGTTAAAAATTACAACAGCACTGAAAAAAGTGACTTAGGACCATTTTTCACATTTACAATCATTGCAGAATCCCCATGACACATGATCAAAATTCAGACACTTGGCAACTGACTCATATTTATGATGGTTGCAATGTCTCAGGGTCACATGACAGCAAAGTCAATGGGGAAGCCTGGTTCACTTTACAACCATGCTACGAACTTAACAATTGCAGTGGTTCACTTAACTGTGGCAAGACAAAAATATAAAATTGGGCAAAACTCACTTAACAAATGTCTCACTTAGCAACATAAATTTGGGAGTTAATTTTGGTACCTATATAAGGACATATCAAAGACAAGACAATTTCGCAAATGAAATGGGGTCAAAGTGATTCAATATTTTGTTCTAGGACAGGGGTCCCCAAACTTGGCAACTTTAAGACTTGTGGACTTTAACTCCCAGAATTCCTTAGCCAGTATAGCATAGCTGGCTGAGGAATTCTGGGAGTTAAAATCCACAAGTCTTAAAGTTGCCAAGTTTGGAGACCCTCTTTTCTAGGAGATGCAATCCATAATGAAGTCAAACTTACTAATAAAGTAGGAGTTACAAAAGTGAGGCAGGGATTCTCCATACCACCATATGGAAATGATGGGGGCAACACCAACAAGTCATATTGACCCCAGACATAAGGACCTGCCAGATCTTCTGCTATTTTCAGCATGGCTTCAGCCTGAAACAAGAGTGAGCAAAAAGTGAAACAAGAGTGATCAGTGTTTAATTTTTAACATAAGTATACGGAAGTCAAATAAATATACCAGCAAATATGGCTATTATCATTATGCAAGTAACCCACCTCACCAAATTCATAAGCTGATTTGTCCACCAGTTCCTTTTCAGCCCACACCAAAGTTCTGGGGCCAATTACTCTGTAGAACAACATTTAATTAGATAAATGAAGAATACTGTTTGGATTTCATTACTATGCAAGACAGTATTAGTTAAATTGTATTAACTAGAGCAGTGGTCCCCAACCTTTTTTGTACCAGGGACCAGTTTCACGCACAAACACTTTTTCAAGGACCGGCAAAATCAATTCTTCCCCAATAGTAAAGGGCTTCTTTACTATTTCTTTACTAAAAACATATTTTTATATATATTTTAATCACGATTATTCATTCTTTGCGGCCCGGTACAAAATGATCCACGGACCAATCCCGGTCCGGGACCCAGTGGTTGGGGACCCCTAAACTAGAGCAAATGAGTTGCAGGGAATAATACTGAAATGCAACAGTTGCTAGGTAATTGTTTCAGTTATTTTTGTTCCTAATTCTGTTTCTTGACTAATCTTCCACTCATATACTGATCACCAAGGAAAGCACAGGTATATGCCTCACTTTCTCCTTCACCTCTTGCCCTTAGACATGTGGATGCCTCTTACCAGCTGACAGAACTGCCATTTGCAATGAGAAAATGAAATCTGATTCCTCCCAATCAGCTGACCAGGTGGCTGGTATCTGGTAGGTACAGGTTCATTGCCTGAGATGTGTCCAGTTGAGAAATCAGACAGCCTTTTTTTCAGTGATCCAGAGCCACAAACAGCTACTGAGGATGTAGGATGCTTAAATCTCCCCCTACTACTGCCCCCCCCCCCACTTAACCAGCATTCAACTATATTATCCTCACCTGCTTTCCAAGGCACCAACTACTAAAGCAACCAGATAATTGGGTATTGGAACCTAACACAGAGGAAGAAAGGAAGTAAGTTCTTAGGAAATAAAACCATAATTACCACAGACCTATATGTTTGACAGTTTAAATTTAGAAGGCTGCTTGCTGAAGAAAACTCATTCACATACAATATGTCATGTGAATACTCTTACATTTTGAATAAAACGGAATATCCTCCTAGATGGGTCTTCTGGATCAAGCAAGTCTCCATCTCTCTTGGCACTCATAAGAGCCACCAGCTCACTTGGAACAGATATCTAGTTAAACACAAAACACATCTGAAATTTATATACAATATGATAACACTTTTCCTTTTAATTAAAATGCTAATTTTGCAACAGTGCAAGTCAGAAATTTCTGTTATGTATAAGCTTGGGTCTCCTTCCAGATGCTCCCCTCTACATCTTGCTGTTTTCAGCTTTGATTCTATTGTACTACATCATCAACAGCTCATTGAAGCTAAAGCCCATGTCACACTGCCCAACGGATGCAAAAAGGACACAGCGGACTAGCAAAATGTTCCATCCACTCTCAAAAGGGGCAAAAATTTATATAACCGGAGGGATAACACAGACGCGGGAGGATGCAGGCGATGCAAAGCGGATGCAGAAGGAAGCCCAGCGGATTGAAGCGGATGGGAGAGGATGGCGCAACCACAGGGCTTCCGGGGGGCCTCAGCAAAGCGGACACGGAACGGATACAGCGGATGAAGAGCAGAAGCTAGCGGATGCACAGCAGAAGCCTAACGGATGGACCTGGCGTTAATTGCGCATGCGGGGGGATGCATTGCGTCAGCCCCGCGGATATAACAGAAGCAGCTCGGAAGCAGGTCGCCATTCAGAGAAAGACCTGCTTCCAGACACTCGACTGCCTTGCCTGTCCTGCCTGGCATGTCTGCCTTGCCAGCCTTGCACCAGCCTTTGCCTGCCAGCCTGCTGCAAGCCTTGCTGCCAGCCAGTCTGCCTGCCAGCCTTCGCCTGCCTTACCTGCCAGCTGTGCCTGCCTGCCTGCCAGCCTTCCTGCCAGCCTTGGGGCCTTGCCTCCTGCCAGCCTTGTTCCTGCCAGCCTCCCTGCCAGCCAGCAACGCCACAAACCATGCGGAAAACACAGCAAGCCTCAGCCATCTGCTGCCAGCCCTGGCAAGAGGGACAGGGCTACCATCCCCCCCCTGGCCCTCACTCTGGTTCTCCTGGGCTTCTGCAGCACGGGCTCGCTCTTCTGGGGCTGGCGCTTCTGCTTCTGGAGGAGCTGATGACAAGCACTCCAGCACAGCCACCTCCACACACCTGCACCCTTCAGCCCTGGGACTGAGCGACCAAGAGGGAGTACCAGAGACTTCATTTTTGTCTTATAGCTTGTTGTTAATAAAGTCTATTTATGATTCACACACTTGCTTCATTTCTTTTTTTTAATAAAATCTTGGTGGAAACTTTTAGAAATGGTTTAAGCCTTTTGCATGCTTGTGGGATGGGTTGCAGTGGGATGGGCAGGGATACCTTTGGGATGGGTATTAGCTGTGGGATAGAATAAACCTCCAGTGCAAGCATAGTGGGACTGTATGGTCCACCCTCCCAGCTGCCCACACCTTTGGCCCTTTATTATCAATAATATATAATAATCATCCACACATTTCAACACAAACCAATTCTTTATTAAACGCCCTGTTCATTGTAGGCCCACCCACATACATGCCCAATCTCATCCATGTATTGAGACAGGCTGAAGGAAGCATCCATTAAGCATCTACCACCTGTCTTGCCACTCCACTGCTCCAGCTGGGAGTTGCACCAGTGTTTCGGAGGTTGCGCTGCTTCTTCGCTTCATGTGAGGCTCTGTTGGGGCCTTGCACATCCTCAGTGTCGATCAGGTTTCGCCCTTGCCTCCATGTCCAGGCTCCATGTGCTGCCTTGTTGGAGGTCCACGAGGCCTGTTCTGCAAGACTGGGTAGCGGGTGCGCATGAGATTGTGCAGGATGCAGCAAGCTTCCATGATTCTCCTCACGGTCTCTGGGCAATGCTCCTGCGATGGTGTGAGAAGTACCTGGAACCTGTTGGCCAGGATGCCAAAGGCGTTGTCCACCACCCGCCTTGCCCTGGACAGCCTGTAGTTGAAGATCCTCTCTTCACGGGTGAGGAGTCTGGAAGTGTAGGGCTTCACGAGGTAGGTTGTGAGGGAGAAGCGTCATCCCCACGATGAAGTAGGGCACATCTTGTGTGTCGTTGGGCAGGGGTTCTGGATCTGGGAAGCCCAGGATGAGGTTGCCTTCCAGCTCCTCCTTGAGGTGACTGGCATTGTATACCTGGGCATCTGAAGATGAGCCGTTGCCTGAAGCATCGATGTACATGAACTTGTAGTCAGCATCGACCATTGGGCGAAGAGGAATGATGCTGAAGAAGCCCCTTGGAGTTGAAATAAGTGGAGCTGAGCTGTTTGGAGATTTGCAGGCCACGTGCTTGCCATCTATGGCTCCAACGGTGTGTGGTAAGTTCCACTTCTGATACCACTGCTCTGCAACTTTCTTCAGCCTTCTTCAGTGGAGGGTACTGGAGGAGCTCCTCCTTGTATTCTTCGATGATGGCCTGCACCACTTCCTGACCACCATGCTGATGGTGTTGGATGGCACCTCCAGCCGTACTTCATGCTCCTGTAAGAGGTCCTGAGGCCAGGTGGTGCAGAGTGAGTGCCACCTTGAGCCCAGGTTCCAGGCTGGGCCGGAGCTGGTGTTTGCCTTGGTCAACCTGGGTGTCAGGAGCTGCACAATTCGTCAAACATGGCTGGAGGCACCTCATGAAATTCTGGAATATCCGAGTGTTCTCGCTCCTGAGCTCCACCATCAGCTTGTTATACAGTCCGCCTCTGCTCTTCTGGTGAACCATCTTCGGACCAGATCTTTTGGGTGGCTCCTTTTCTTCTCGCAGTAGAGTTCACAGAGCCTGTGGATGGCTTCGCACTGGTTGCAGAACGATGGTGGCTGCCGAAAGGACTTTTGTTGCAATCCACGGTGGACATGACTGTGTGCTGTGGAAAGAGAAGAGCCAGATGAAGGCTGCAGAGGTCCGCCACCACTGGGCTGTTCTGAAAGTGAGATGCAGCGAGTTGCTTCCCCTTTTTTATAGGCAGCGTAGGTGTCCCTTTGCATCCTCTAGGCATCCTGCAGACATCCTTAATATCTGAGATAGGTCCCCTCCGCGAACGTTTTTTCCGTTTTAAACGCTTTGTTTCCGTTCTCATCTGCTAGCATCTGTTCTACGTCCGTTCTGCTTCATCCCTGCGTCCGGGCGGATGGAGTTCCGCGGATGCGGTAGGCGGACGCCTAGTGGAATATAGCGGATGCGTTAATGGATGCAAAACGGATGCGTAGCGGATGCAGAACGGACGAACTGGATACATTTTCCGCGCAAAAGTTTTAGGCAGCCCAAAACTTTCCGGAGCGGATGAAACGTCAATAGACGGATCTTGGACGGATAGAGAGGAAGCAAAACGGAGGCAGTGAGTACATCGCGTTTTTCGAACGGATGGCAAGGTTTTTTGTCCATTTTACATCCTCTTTGCATCCGTTGGTTCGGTGTGACATGGGCTTAAATTAGATATAAACATGTACCTCAATTATATAAGCTTATAGTAAATGTTTCATTATCTAGCATAAATTATTTTAAGTGTAACCATTACAAAAAAGAGCTATTCAAGCAGACAAATCCTTTAAAAATGTATCATCCATGTATTTAGTGTATACAAATGAAGGCTTGAAATATGGATATGTCTTTTATACAAGGGTAAGTCTTGGCCAATTGTAGTTCCCTCACACACTAAAACCTACACTGTATGCGTATTTAGGGGTAGAATGTCTTGCTAAATGGGTAGAAATACGGCTATTTTGGCAAAAGTAGCAAGAAACAGTGGAGTTGCAATTACAGAGAATGCTGGGGAAAACAAATTATCTCAGACTTGGCTTCGGATTGTCTGTCTGTCTGCTTATCATTTGTGAATGACCTCAGAAAGAATTCAGAGAAAGAAACAAAATGACTCTAGTCTTTCAGGATTTCTCAGTGGCTTTTAATGAAGTTAACCACAGTATTCTCTGAACTGTTTGCAAGGTCTGAGAGTTGGTATTATGCAACAGTAGTTATGCTTTCTATTTGAAAGATCTTTCAGTCAGTGGTGGTATGGGGAGAAGGTTGGGTCCTTCATCCATCTGTTATATCCAGGGCTTGTTTCACCTATATCAGTACTGTCAAACTCCACCTCATGGACTGGATGTATCACGCACTGGCCATGCCCACGCCCAATTTAGCGAAGGAGGGAAAAGTCCTGATATGTCACGTGACGCCACTGTGACAATATGAGTTTGACACCCCTGACCTATTCCATTTAACATCTACACAAATATGCTCGGAGAGGTCATCTTTAATTTAAGATGCACTATTATCAATATGCTGATGATATCCAGTTGTACTATCCCCTTTGATCTAGAGGCAAATGTAGTAGACGTCCTTATGCATGAAGGCTGCTAGGGTCAGCAGATAGAGAAAAACAGTTTCAAATTCAACTCAGGCGAGCAAAGTGATGACTAATTCAGAAATCTGCTAATTATAGGACTATACCATTTATGATTCCCAGATGCACAATCTAGGGATCCTTTTTGACTAGAATCAGGAGAGGCCTTTGATCAGCTTTGGCTAGTACTCCATATGTGACAAGATATGGAACAGGATACTCATCTAAGTATCATATCTAAGGTAGGACTAGAACTCACAATCTCCTAGTTTCTAGCCTGATAACCACTATACCAAATAGGCTTTTATCTTCTTATTAGACAACTGCAATTTGCTCATTATGGGTTGCTTTTGAAGACCACCTGGAAACTTCAGTTAGTTCAGCAGCTTGTGTGCTTATTGGACAATCCCAGTCCTGCTTTGCACTGGTTGCAATGATTTTCTTAATGCTATTCAAGTGCTAATTGCCATCTATAAACCTTGGGATCTGGCAAATGTTAATACACGATAACAGACATTTAAAAAAAATCTTTAATCAAAAGGAGCAAACATGACAATATGTAATACAAGGCTTTTAACCATTAGAGAGCTGAATAATTTAAGTGGCTTTTGAGTTGTTGCTATAAAGATTTGTTGACTGTTGAACATATTTATGTATAACTTTTATTACTTGTCAAATAACTAAGAAATTACTATTCTTCTTTTGTCCCTTTTTATTAATATCAGCCCATTTAAAATAATTTCCCTACTCACCTCTTGGGAAAACCCCTATGCTCAAAAAATATTCATGCAAAATGTAAACAATATTGCATCTAGTTATGTTCCGTTCATTTTTCTTTAAAACTCACTTTTCAGACTTGGGTAAATTACCTAAAATTGGGTAAAAGTGATTTTTCTTTGGGTGTATTATATGAACCCATCAGCTAATTAGAACAGGGATATTTAAATCAGGACTTTCTGATAAGCAATTTTGATAAGGAAAAAGTTTGATATGCATCACTTAAAGCTTAGCTCTTTAAAGCTATAGAACACTGGAAATTTCTAACTCCAGTAACGGGCAGGGCCAACATATCACAGATTTTCATAAAGGTAATCTTTTATGTAATTTGCAATGCAGCAAACAGGATGATTTGAGTAATATGTATATATTGCAAATTATCTGCTAATCTCAGTACTTTTATGTGGAAAGGGAATGACATCATTTTGGAGGCATTTATTTAATGTTCCTTTAGCATTTTTACTTCCCTCCACTCCTTTTCTGAGAAATCAACCACAACTTTTTTTTTTAAAGTTTGTGGTTGATTTGTTCATTCTGCAAACCAAAATACTGTCTTCTAACAAACTTGAGTCTAAATCAGTCTTTCTCAATCTCAGTATCTTTAAGACCTGGGGACTTTAGCTCCCAGAATTTCTCCAGTCAGCATTTTAACATGGGTGAAATGGGTCTTTAAGATCTTAAAGTTGCCAAGATTGAGAAACATTGGTCTTAACCATATAAGTAACGTACACCAAAGTAACTATCCAGACTTTACAAACAGAAGGTCAATATTTGGTACCTGGCAAGACTAACAGAGACCATTTGAATATTTTCAGTGTTTAACTATTTCTTTACTCAAATAAATCTCTCTGGAAACATATCCTACACCAATTCCATTGGGCCAACCTAGCACAAAAGGAAGGCATTTCTGCAACATGAAGTACTTACCTATTAGAATCTTGGGGAATAATTTAATAAAAGATGCTTCAGAGTATGCAGGGATATGAATGTATTATCCATTTGCAAGTCTTTAAAACTACCAAAGCCCCATCTTTACCCAGGATCATACAGCTGATCTCTGCAGCTGCCATGTGATCCAGGGAAAAGATCTGGATGCTTCAAAGAGTCACAGACAGTTTCACAACCCTTTGCTCTCCAAAGCACTCTTTCAGCACTGACCCTGAAGCACTGAACTGCCTAGTACTTACCTCCGCATAATATGTTAACTTCACAGAGGGGGTATCTTGGCAGGGGAGAAGAGCTCTGCAATGAATAGCCTAATGAAGAGACAAGGGCACTGATTAGTTCTTATGGATAGTGCAGAAAACCACTAAGAGTATGGCTAATATACAGGCAGTCTTTTGATTACAACTATTCATTCAGCGACTGTTCAAAGTTACAACAGTGCCGTATGAATGATATTTACAACAAGTCCTTGCAGTTCCAGTTGTCATGGCATCCTTGCTGTCACATGACAATGTACAAAATTCTTTGCTGACTTCCCACAAGCAAAGTCAATGGGGAAGATGGCAGGAAATTGGAAGTCACAATCACATATAAAGCGTTGCTTATTGTCAGCAATCAGAATTACAAAGTTTATAGGTTAAAAAAAGAAAGATAGTCATATTAGTGTATCATATAGTTTACACACCTTTGAATGTTTTCATTAATTAATCATTACACATAGGTCTAACAATATACAACTTTGTGTTATTACACTTTATAGCTTATTTTTTCTGTATTTTTGATAATGTATACATATTTGTGTTTTGTTCCTTTTGCTTTATTTTTGTTATTTAAAAAAATTATATCTATGCAAAATAAAAAAAGGACTACTGGAATTGCTGTTGCCGAATGGTATGGTCACATGACTTTGCACTTTACAATTGCATAGCTTAGCAATGGAAAATCTGGTTCTCATTGCCGCTGTAACTTGAGAACTACTTGTAAAATGTTTATTCTATACTACAACGCAGCATAGTATCCAATTCTTGCATAATCATATCCAGTCACAGTTCATTCAGGCTCAAATAACTCAATTATACATCTACACTTTATTGCGTCTCATTCGGTAGACTCCTTTCGAAACTTTATGTTCTTGGGCAATCTGAAATTTGGCAGGCACATGGGAAGTAGCTCAGTAAGATTACAAAAATTCATGCCATACATTTGTACGTACCTGAGTTATAAGCAGAGTCTCAAAAATGACTGTGCTGTGAAGAGTCCAATCCGAAGTTATACAGTATATATACAAATCAGAATGTGTAAATTTATAATTTAAGATGTGTGTAAAGCCCTATAATTCATCTAAGTATGTTAAACCAAACATAAAACTCCGTATGACAACCAAGCATGTCTTTATCCACAATGACATATCTCCTATATATTAGGATGTATTAACAACATACTATATGCATGTTTAGGAAGTAAGGCATTCTCAGACTTTTATCAGGCAATAAGATCAGTAGTACTTACTTATGAGACATGTCGCTAAAGCAACCTACTCACCTGACACTGACTAAAAAGAAATGGATGTCTTTTCCCTGATGTCTGCTCTGGAGTAAACCACTGAAGTGCTGAAGACCTTGGAGAGGTTTCAAAAGAGATCTCCACAATCACATCTTGACCTCTGCAGATATTTGAATATTTAGACTGGGAATATCACATAGACTTTCCTAACCCACCCCTCAAACCTCAACTGTAACAAAGATGAATACCTGCTGAAAGACCTTAGTAGTTTGTGGTCCACCCACAAAGCAAGAGAGTAAGAAAACTTTATACGCACAACAGAACATGAGAAAAAATTAAGTTACCAACTGGAAAAATAAAATAAAAAAACAAAACCATGCAGTATCTTAATGCAAGCAGTTGTCTATTACATTTTTAAAACAAATGAAAATAATTTTACAATGTGCTGCTCAACAACTATAATCAGCTGCTGACTCCTATTTGCTTGAAAAGAAGCAAACAAAATGAACCTATCAAATACCAAGATTAATCTTATATCATGAGATCCCAAAGAAATTCTCAAAACAGATATCAAAAATATTTAATGGTTATTGACAAAGAGAATGTGAGTAATATTTCTTCTGAATATGTGGGCAAAGAGCCACAATGTGCTTGTGCGAGTCTGCCCATATAACTTACTAAGAGTTCAACTTATTCTTATGTATTATTCTTATAATGCACACCTACAATGTTGATTTTTTTAAATTTGTAGCACTTTTTTGATTAAAGAAGAAAACATGCTCCAGAAATCACCAGATTGACAGATAATGAGGACTCTAGTCTTTCTACAGTATGTTTTAATTAGCTGCAATACACTTTCTGTATTGGTGTCTTTGGTGTCCAAAAGCTCTTAAATAAATCTGAGTTACAATAACAAATAAATTTTCTAATAGTAATGACAATATTCTGGAAATGGAAATGAACCACCCCCTCTCTGGTAGCACAGCTTAATTCTGGCATGATGTGTCAAGTTTCTGTAGAGGGTGTGGTTGAAAATTTTTGACATCCCATTCTTCTGCAGCAGGATCACCAAGAAGGACAAACAAGAATAATTAGCAAATGGGTGGTGTTGAGAAAATAAGTATCCCTGATTTTAAAATTGGAAGATAAACTTGTGGAAATGAATTTGTCCAGCAGTGCATTCCTCCTGATATTACTCATCCTGCTGCTGATTTTTGTTACTTTCTGTTTTAGAAGTAGGGAACCAGCCCAATTTTCAGAAAACAGTCTTCTAAGTTCTTTTGCCTCCCAATCTACAATTTTCAAGTGGATTGCTTTACCAAAAGTTTTATAGATTTGTCTTTTCTTTCTCTACTTTTCAAAATATTTTAAAACTTTATTTCTGGAAACTTGGGTTTTTATTTATTTGTTATATTTGCTCCCTATCTCACTGTAAGACTACCCTAGACTGCTTTTTTTGAATGAAGAACATTTTGTCCCTAATAAAAGATCAAAAGTAAAGGCTTTGGAAAGATGTGCTAGATTGCAAAACAAAAAGAGAGGATTGTGGAAGAGAAAGCCAAAAATGTCTTGAAGATTTTAATAATTATAAGACTATTAAAGATAACATACAATACTGTGCCCCACCTAATAATATTTATAGTACTAGAATTATTTTACTCATTTTTTGCTCCACTTTTATTATTTCTATAAATAAGTCAAGGTAGTAAACCTATGTAATTCACCCTCCTTCTATTTTCCCCACAGCAACCATGCCTGGAGATTGGTTTGGCGAAAAGTATTTTGAAAGTTCATAGTCACCCAGCCAGCTTTTATGCCTAAGACATGACTAGAGCTCAGTCTTCTGGTTTCTAGCCTGGTGCCACAAGACCATAAGCCTAAATTGGCTCTCAACATTCATAATGCTGCAGTATCGTTTATTCAGCAAGGGCAAGTTCATATATAAGGACATAAGTCCTAAGATCAAGCTAATAGCAAGATAACTATGATATGAAGGTAAAAATGCATACTTCCTCAAGTGGAATGGTAATGTGATTTCAAGTGGTGCTCCTTTGAAGCTGTGTTGTTGTCCAAGAACAAACTGAGCCACTTGACTGTTAACAATCACTTTCTGTATTGTTAGGTCTTTGGTGTCCAAAACCTGTTAAATAAATGTGAGTTACCACAACAAAAAAATGTTCTAACAATAATGAAAATATTCTGGAAGTGATAATGAAAACACTTAATATTTTACTTATTAAAATTCTCCAAAAGGATCAAATGCATGTGATGTTAGGTCCACTCAAGTCTTAAAACTGATATAAGCTTTCTTTATAAGGCTGCTTAACAATGGTGGGATTCAAATTTTTTTTACTGCTGGTTCTGTGGCTTGGTGGGTGTGGCAGGGGAAGGATACTGTAAAATCTCCAGTCAGAGGTGGATTTGCCAGGTCTCTGAACTACTCAAAATTTCCGTTACCCTGGTCAAAACCTGCTGAATACCACCTCTGCTACAGTACATAACCATTCCTACTCTCTGGCCCATTTTCTCCTTTTTTATATAAAAAAGAGGATAAAACATTTAACGAGTGAAATGTGTATTTTGTGCTGTGCTTCTTTCACAAACTGTCACGCAAGACCTCAGTCTGTCCCAAGAAAAATGGAGAGAAATTTTGTTTTCAGCTTAGAAGCAGAGTTGGTCAAAGACCTGCCTTGAAGTTTATTCCCCACAGCAAGACCATCCCACACTCCTCCATTAAGAAGTATACTTTGACCTAGCAGAAAGCCCTGGAAGGATTATGCTTTTGCAACATCTGCTGTCAGGGAGATAAAAAGCAACTTCCAAGAAGACTGAACATTTTATTAGTGCTAGCTCAGCACATTCATGCATTAAATTTTACATTACCCTTTCATGATCTTGTGTGAGAGCCTCACCATGCATGGTCATCCCTCCACATCCCTCCTTTCAACGTACCGCTCTCCGTTTACACAGTAAGTAGTCGGGACACCACGTCCCCTCATGTAAGGAAATGGTTATTTTAATTCAACTGCTTAAAATAGAAGCGAAAGAAAACCTGACACCCAATCGCTCCAATGCATGCATAGTTAAGGAGCAAGATCTCCCTCAGCAATCACTCAAAGACAGCTTCCTGGCCCATCAAGAAGAGAATTAAGTCCGGGGGGATTGGGGTCCTCCTTTATTTCTTCTTCATTCGACCCCGAATTCCCGGGCAATTCTGAACGCTGAAGCCCAACGCAGCGCGAGAGAACCTCCCCGCTCCCCAATTCGAAGCCCCCCACGGAAGGAGCGGCGTTACCAGGGAACTCAAGTTGTCCCTTTCCGACCGCACGGTGAGGGCCGCGGTGCCCCTCAGCGAGCGGCTCTCGAAGTCCACGCGGCAGCTCCAGTAGAGGTGGTGAGTGCGGCAGGCATCTGGAGCAGCGAAGGAACTCGGGTCCCCTTCAGCCATGGCTGCAGCACCCAGCGACCCATTGGGCGCCTCAGGTCGACGCTCGCTATTTAATGAACTCCTAAGACCCGCCTTGTGTGCTGAGGGTCCCCTCCTCATTGTGGGTGGGCTCAAGGAGGACGCTGGGAGTTATAGTTCTTCACGGGGTCCAGCGCTCATGCAACTAATGGGAAACAGACTGCTACTCCCATGATGCCCGCCAGCCAAGTAGCTTCTGGATATCGATCAAGCAACCTATTACCAGGCCGAAACTTTCAAGGAAAGCAAGTTAAGTGGATAGAAAGCGACGCTTTCTCCAGTACTTCCTCGTTAGTATAGTGGTAAGTATCCCCGCCTGTCACGCGGGAGACCGGGGTTCGATTCCCCGACGGGGAGGCGCAGCTTTTTTTTCACCCAAAAAGAAAAGAAAAGATTTCTTCCAAATCTTAATAGAAGCCGAGATTGATCTTCAGATACAAATGATGTGTGTTTTCCAGTTTACAGCAACAGCCGGTAGGCTACCTAATTTAGTATCTTTCAATATTGTGTATTTCTTCCAAACCTTAATAGAAACCGAGATAGATTTTCAGATACAAATGATGTGTATTTTCCAGTTCACAGCAACAGCCAGTAGGCTAACTTAACTATCTTTCAATGTTGATGTTAATAAGCCTACAAATAGTATCTGATGCTATTCTTGCAATGACCAGTTCGTCTTTAAGCCAGCCAATTAAAAGTTTAAAGAGGAGTACCATCGAAATCGTTTTAATTATTGCTTAAAAATAATATAAGGAACTTACTGGGACTGTTTAAGCTTGGAAATACATTTATAAACACTGAAATCTGATCGTGGACTAGATTTCAGACTTGAATACAAAATGTCTTTGCTGAAAGTTTTCCCCTTTGTCTGCTATGTTCTGTCTTGCTTTCCAGTATATCATTTAACCTCTTTGAAGTCAAGAAGTTGCGGTGCAGTCGGCCAAACATTAGCAATTGCTGGTGCTGCTACTCACTATACTTACCCGGTCCCACTGCACTTAACGGATGCAAAGAGGATGTAAAATGTTAAAAAAAAACTTGCCATCCGTTTGGAAAACGCTATGCATCTGTTGTGTACTCATTGCATACGTGTTTCATATGCTCTATCCGTTGAGCATCCGTCCACTGCGATTTCATCCCACCGCAAGAATTTTGACTGCACAAAACTTTGTGAATGGATGAACTTCCGCAGCCCTGCCAACTCTCACGGTTCTGCCGTGAGTTCAACGATTTTTTGTCATTTCTTCACGGTCTCACGACAAGGCTCCTCAATCTCACGCCGAATTTAAAACAGTTTTTTTTTTTTTAATCTCACAGGGGCCCGTCAAAATGTTTGAAGATCTAAGGCTGCATCCCCATCACTTTGGAAGGTAAGCAAGTGGGGCCTGCCAATCAGCTGTTATATGGTGTTGAGGAGGGCCCGGAATCCCCTGGTACAGCCAGCGGTTATTTCAGTCCGGTGGGTTCAGTGACCACTTCGAAAAGAAAATCCCCACCTTTTCCCTCTCGGTGGCCATGCCTCGATTTGCGCCAGAGCAGCGACTTGCGAAGCGTACCGCGATGAGAGTCTTGGCTCTCGCACCCCCTGTCAGCTGGCCCTTAGCGGCCCTTGCCCTCAAGTAAACGTGGTGCGAAGTCGGGCGCCATTGTTCTCCTGTGATGGACGATGAGCCGCAACTTTTGCCCCGCCGCCTTTTCCCTCTGGGCTTCACTTCTGCTGTTCAGGGAAGTCGGGCCCAAAGCCCTGTCCTCCCAGAATCTTTCTGACGGTGGAGCCTTGTCTTGGCCCATCTTCGCAGGGCGTGTGAGCTCGCGGTTGATCACCACCGGTGTTGCTCAGAAACGGGATAGCCTGACAGATCGAAGTTTAATTGGGGGAGGGGTGGTTTCTTGTGCTGGATCTACTCAAAATTAGTTATATACACCTGTTCCCAGCTCTTGGGGAAATGTCGGATGGTAATTTACGCCATCGTAACTGGAGTGGAAGTTCAGAAATAAAACAAAAGATTCGAAACTATGGTAGTAACAGAAGAAAGAACGCTGAGGCCAAGGTTTGTTTGTAATTTACATACTAAATTATGTCTGATGCATTATCAGTTCTAAATTGGTCATAACTGAATGTAATTTGGATTATTGTTTCGAGTTTTTGCCTCATTTACCCATGTATTGAAACACAGGTAAAAGATCTTATATCTGATGGAATTAAGTTCGAATATTTACTGTGATAATGTAGTTTTGTTTTCAGCTACATTTCACCATTCCCCTGTTACATTTTGGTGTATTTTTTGTGTGCAACACACTCAACCATAAATTAACTGAGAGCAGACTAGATATAAGTAGGCCAAAGATAAAATGGCTAGTAAATATGTATGGTTTAGACTAGAGTCATACATCTAAAGGGAGTGTTCAGTGGTCCGAAGTAATCTTTCAACTCTGTTTCATTTCTTATAGAAAGTGGTTTTATTAAATACTGCTTTAAATATATTGTTGCACATGAATGCTGTTTCTTTCTGGCTTATTTTTCTTTGATTTTTAGTCTGTGGAACAAGCCTCTTATGAAAATACAGCAACAGGAACTCGAATTGTAGTGTGGACATGGATGCTATGCTAGAGCATGGCCTTGCAAGTTAGTCTTCCAAGTTATGCAGTTGGTCTAGGATATGTCTATATATGTGGTGGATTCTTTAAATTAATAAATCATTCAGTGTAGTGTTGACAGCAGCACACTGCATTAAAATATCAGAGTATGTATCTTCCTATTCTTTAATACTTTTTTTCTAATTTGGGTGTGATAAATTTTTTGACCAAAGATGATATGGACCAGATATTTTATAATATGTATTGAAAAAATTAACTAGTAGATCAGGGCGCCGTGCCAACCTCAGTGCTGGTGTTGATTTGTCCTTGTGAGTTCTCACGAGTTTTGCATTTCTCCGGTCCCGACAAGGCTCCTTCAATCTCACGCCGAATGTTAAAACACTTTTTTTTTTTTTTCAAATTTGGGGGTCAGCTTATACGCGCATAAATCTGATTCTCACACAAACGACATGACGCCACTTCTCAGATCACGCAATATCGATATTACCATACAGTCATATATACATACAGCACATTTCTTTTTACTCTGGGTGGCCTCCATTTTGCTTTTTCTACCACGGATATAACACGCTCTGATTGGTTAGTTATTCACGTGACCGTGATCTCACTATTTTTTTATAGAATCTCCAGATTTTTTTTTCATGGGTCTCCAGATTTTCTTTATCAGGGGTTGGCAGGTCTGTTCCGCTGTGTACGATGTAAATCGCAACATACGAGCAACAAACGTTCCTGTCCGTTTCATCCATTAAACATCTGCTGTTTCCTCTCACTTCCTCTGGGCATCCTCACAACTCACATCCGCTGCAGCTGAAAACGGAAAGAGGGAGGAAAGAAAGGTACATGGAACGTCTATAACATTGTTAGTAGCATAGAAATAGAAAGGATGCGCAGTGAACGGTTTGCAAGACGATATACATCCGCTGGGCATCCCCTTTCTTTCCTTTAGGCGTACATGATGCATCCGCTTCATCCACTATGCATCCGCTTCGCAATTATCCCCTGGAACCCCTTCGGAGGTGTCATCCATTTTCATCCTCTAGGCTTCCTATGAACATCCGTTTAACATCCCCGCTACATACTACCCACGTTCGTTCTTTTCTGTTCTTTTCTGTTCTGTTTATGCAAATTTTCGCCACTTTTTGGAGTGGATGACAACGGATGGAGCCACTCCCGAAATTTTGCTTGTCTGCTGTGTCCTTTATGCATACGTTTTGCGTCCGTCGGCCAGTGGGATCGGGCCTTTACATCATAGACCAGTGTTTCTCAATCTTGGCAGCTGGAAGATAGGTTACATTGCTTTATTGGCCAAGTGTGATTGAAGACACAAGGAGTTTGTCTCTTGTGCATAATCTCTCAGTGTACATACAAACAACAGAGTGATAAGTCATAGTTCATAGGATACAAACAACTGATAAATCATAGTACACCAATAGGAGAAGGTAGTAGGAAATAAGAAGTGGGAAAGATGAGAAAATAAGATGAGAAAGATGACAAGATGACAAGAACAATTAACCAGTGGAACACCTTGCCTTCAGAAGTTGTGGATGCTTCATCACTGGAGGTTTTTAAGAAGAGGCTGGACAGCCACCTGTCTGAAATGGTAGATGCTTGAGCAAGGGGACACTAGAAGACCTCCAGGGTCCCTACCAGTTCTATTCTGAATTAGTAATTTGGTGAGACTATTAATATTTTATAAAAAATAGGAAAGGTGGTTAAAATGAAATGTATGCTTTGTGCTTGTGTTTATTTATTCATGGACAGAAAACCTTAAAATGCAGTATTCACTGTTTTGTGACTTATTTATTTGCCACCCATCTTGCTTAGAGGCAACTCTAAGTGGTTACAGCAAATAAAACCAACAGAATAAAACATTAAAATAATAAATATTAATATTAAAATTATCTTAAGAATCAACAAAGATGGAGAAGGGAGCAAGATGCATACTGAGAGGAGTTGGGGTCTTATCTCAGTCTATTAACTGTTTCTAGTATGCTACCTCCATCTTGGCCCCAGGACAATATGTTAATCTTATATTTTTATACAATCCTCAGGTTATCTACCCACTCCACTAGATTTATTAGGTGGAACTCAGGAATTGTTCCTTGATAGTAATCCTTATCTTATGGAACAATCTTCCTCTTGGCATAGAGTTGGCTCCAATTCTGCTTGTCTTTAAAAAGACTATCAAGACTTGAGTTTCCCCCCAGCCTTTAGGTCTGCTGGAGCCCAGATTAAATGACAGTTATTGCTGTTTGGATCTCAATTTGATTTTTTTAGATTGCTTATAAGTTTATGCATTGTGATTTTGTATTATTTTTGTTTGGATTTTTTTAACAACTACATGGAGTCATGTTGGTTGAGCTGGACAGCCATATAAATATCCTAAATCAATAAATAATTCCAGTTCTAAATCAATTCCTGAGCAGTCATTCTTTTTAAGTATTAAGGAATGTTTTATACTCATCTTTCTTTCTTCAGTTTATTGAACAGCATTTTCAGGGACATACCCTAAAAGAATAGAACTTGTCTTTATATTAGAATACACCTTAGTTTACTATAGGATGCAAGATATACATAAGAGGTACCAACCTTGATATATAATGAATAATGAGAAAGAATACTAAAAATAAATCAAAGCATTTTTATTGGCTATAGAAGGTCTTTCAGTTGTGTTACCCAGGTTATTCTTTGGAATATCCTAGAAATATGAGAATCCCAGAACATCTTATTGTCTTCATTCAAAACCCATATACAAGGCAGAAAGCCGCAGTCTAAATAGAACATGACAAAACAGCCTGGCTCCAAGACAGCAAAGGAATGAGACAAAGCATTCTACTCTTTATTTATTTATTTAATCTAGATGCTCAATATATATTAAATTGTAAGAAGGTAAGTATAATTTTAAAATTACAGGAAGAAACTCCAATACATTGTGCTGTGTTGATGAAACTATTCTCATAGTTGAAAATGAAAATGATCTCTGCGTCCTAATAATGAAAGTCAAGCACCAGTTAAAACATGGAAATATGATTTATTATAAAGGAGGCCAAACTCATGGCAACAAGTCCAGCAACCAGCCTTTGAAATGACATTGAATATATTAAAGTAGTGGGTAGCCCTTTAGAATCAATTATCAACAGTAAAGTAACAATTAGCCAAGAAATGCATCATAGACTGCTGTGATATGCCTATACCTACAAAGATCAGAACCATGCAGGCAATAGCTTTCCCTATGATATGTTATAGAAGTGAAAGTTGGACTTTAAAGCATAGAAATGTGCATATATAGTATAATTTTCATGGAATGTATGGGAAATAATTTCATTATCATCACTGCCTACTACTAATGCTGACACAAAAATGCCCATCCACTGAAAGCATATTTTTTGGGGAAGAATTCAGAAGTGGCAGCAAAAGAATTATACCTCTTGTGCTTTGTCTTCAGATCTATGTGTTCAGAACTTCATAAGTTGTACTTTAGGATTCTTGATTCTAAATGAACGTACCTTTTCTTTATGTATACTGAGAGTATTTACACCAAGACAAATTCCTTGTGTGTTCAATCACACTTGGCCAATANTTGGCCAATAAAGAATTCTATTCTGTTCTGTTCTGTTCTGTTCTGTTCTATCCTATCCTATCCTATCCTATCCTATCCTATCCTATTCTATTCTATTCTATCTGCTTGCTAGAACATGTGCATTAACACTGGCACCAAGGGAACAAAGGAACCTGATGGAACAATTTATTTAAATGTTGTTTAATTTGTGCCAGACAGAGCAATGCCTACTTGTTAACATGCCTGGGGAAGAAGTGCAGTGACAGGCCAATTAAACTAAAAATCAGAGCCAACATTCTTATGAAATCATATATGTATTACAGAAAGAGCCTGCCAAGCTATAGCAGGTGAGACACATTAAATTAAATATAATCTGTTACGTTTTGCTGCTCATTAAAATGTGTTTGAATGTCTTTTCCACAAAATGCTTCCAACTACATTTAGTTAGAAACAATACATTATGCATGCAAAACACCCAAGAATATTCAACCACTGAGATAACTTGATTGGCAAAACATTCTAATGTCTCTTTTTGGGTAACATAAATTAACTCCTGAAATGGAAGAGTTTGCTCACTTTTTAATGTCAACAATGAATAGTATTTTAAGGTACATTGTAAATATTTAAAATCTAAAACATTACCCAAAAATGTTCTTTAAAGCCAAACAGAATTCACAGCTGAATATCACCAGGAAATGTTCAGACTAAAACACTGCCTCTTCTGCCTTTATTATAAATTTTTAAGTTCAACAAGGCTGCCTCTGAATTTCAGTACCAACCTAATGCCACACCCAAAGGAGAGGGAAATGTTCACCAAATGCTCCTCATGCACTGAGTGTGATGGCAAAGTTGTGTCACCTTTTCTGCTTGCATAACTAACCCACATTAGGATGGATCTTCCTTACTTAGTATAGTATTAGGGTAGTGGAGATCTGTTCTCTGATGATGGTGAAAGCTAACACAGGCATCATAGGAAGGAGTATTACTAACTCAGTTGTGGCCAATAACATTTTCAGGCACAGCATCTCAAAATAGCAACTAATTTGGAATAACTTGAAAGGGAAAAATAGTATTTTTGCTGTATGTTTATAATGTTGGTATTTTTAATGTATTTTAATGTATTCTTGCTGTTAAGGAAATACTTTTGTGAGATTTTCTGCTTCAGCCTCACCCTTAACAGAAGAGAAGTGCCATTTGGTTTTCTCCTCCATATAGAACAGGGGTCACCAATATTTTGGACTTTAGGGATCACCAAACTCATAATTTTAAATCCCATGAACCACTAATATGAATTTTGACTGACGGTGGCTTGCTGTCGTTTTCCCAGGGTCTCTGCAGAAAGCAGCAGAGACCCTGGGAAAATCCTCAAAAAAGTCTGCAGGAAAATTCCCCATCCCATTTTCCTACTGATCGATCATTCTTTATTTGAGATCGCAGGATACCATCTCAATTTCTGCTCTCAGGAAGAGAGAGAGAGAGAGAGAGACTTTTGGCTCTGTGCACGGAAAGCAGCAGAAGTCTTTCTTTCTCTCCCCCAAACTCTGCCAGAAATTAGTCTTTGCTGGCGCAACCTCTTGGAGCAGGATGCCTTGCAGGGTCCCTAATACTCATTTCTGGCAGAGTTTGGGGAAGAGATAGAAAGACTTTTGCTGCTTTCCTTGCATGCAGCCAAAAGCAGAAGAAGAAAGAAGTGGAAAGAAGAAGCCCAGTGGCTAGGCCAGGCACATGGGGTACGTGGGGCAAGTTCCCCTCCTCCACCCTTTCCCTCCTCCCCTCACTACCTCATGTTGTTCGCAATGCGAGTGACGTAAGCCTTCTGTTTCCATGGGCCATGTGGGTGCCTTGTGTTCCCACGCAGCCTGGATTAATTGCTTTGGAGGATGCTTCTGGGGGTGATATTTCTCTATGGACCACCAAAATTTTCTCACAGACCACCAGAGGTCCCTGGTCCACTAGTTGACGACCACGGATATAGATTTTAAAAATTTTTTAAATACCAAGACATTTGTTGTAGTATTTTTTTCCCTCCTGGACGGTGATTTATCATATTGTATTTTTTTTATCTGTGTAAGCTACCAAGCATCTTTTTGATTGCAGTGGCACAGAAATAGGTCTAATTAATTAATTATTTAAAATTAGCTATATTTCAGGAGAGATTAAAAAGTGAAGGGGGAATTCAATACCACAATCATGTGCTTTTCTTTACTATTTTCCTCAAAACATCTGGCAGAATTAATATAAGTTGGTACATTTTCTTGACCTCCTCAAGCTGAATTGCTGATCTTTCCATTTTCAGTTAAATACAGTTTAGCATTTTGTTCTACCTTGGTTAACAATGCTACCATTAGTTTAAAAAAAGTATTTAAAAAAATAGAAGCAAGCTTCCGTTCTTATGATCACAGCAGAATGAAAAAAATGACTAGAAACATTCCCTGAATGGTTACCATTAAGTTGCTGTTGAAAACATATTCTTTTGGATGTATGTGTATATCTAATATGTATATCTAATAGATACTATTTATGTTTGTTCTCTTTTTACTGGTTTATTTATATTTTCTTTTATGTATATTAAAACTAACATAAAAAGAAAAAAGTGGAGTTCGTAAGCATGCCAATTGCTTTGGCACGTTCACATAACATTTATGCCAAGTTTAGTGTTATGTGCAAAATAATAACCTAGATAATTCCTACAGTCAATAGAAGTTTGCATTTGAAATTATATTATTTTCTAACCTCAGGCAAGTATAAGAATGTGTTTTTTTTAATGGAGAAGACGGTGTAGTTGTTGCTGAAAAAAAATCTGGATATGAAATCCTGCTGCTTTACTGTAAGCATAGCAGGCTTTATCATATCAAAGCAAGACAAATACTTGGGTCCTATAGCTATTCCTTCTGTGTTCCCCATTCTTTTCTTTGGAAAGACAATGCTCTGTGCAGCAATAAACCAAAGCACCTAGATTTAACTTTGTTGTTTGTATCCTTATGATTTATATTGACTGTTTTGGAGTATTTGATTGCTTATTGTACCCTATGACTATTATTAAGTGCTGTACCTTATGATTTTTGACTCTTGATAAATGTATCTTTTCTTTTATACACACTGAGGGCATTTGCACCAAGTTAAATTCCTTGTGTGCCCAATCACACTTGGACAATAAAGAATTCTATTCTATTCTATGTATATAATGCTTTACAGTGCCTCACAGCCCTCTCTAAAGCCCATGTCCCACTGCAACAACGGATGCAAAGAGGATGTAAAACGGACAAAAAAGCTTGCCATCCATTTGAAAACGCGATGCATCCGTTGTGTAC
>BHFT01052203.1:0-12148 GCA_004320025.1 Laticauda laticaudata
AACGGATGGAACATTTTGCTCGTCCGTTGTGTCCATTTTGCATCCGTTGGGCAGTGTGACATGGCCTATACTTGAATACTTTAAAGTCTTGTTCATAACCATTTTTCTTAAAATGCTTTTGAATTGGTTTAAGATTTATCTCTTTTCTTTGCTAATATGTTATTATAGAAATAAACATAATGAAAATGATTGAAAAAAGTTGTCTTTAAAGAAGAATTGTAAGAGCTTTCATAGAGAATTAAAGAATTTGTGAAAGCATATTTTAGAGCTGGAAAAATATGCATTGTGCATATTTTAACTGCCATTATTAGCATTACTTCATTCCTGTGTTGTAATTTTTTTACATTTGCTCTGTCAATCACTCTACACCTCTCCAGTTTTTTCATTTTCTTCTGGAGAATAGCACAGAATTTTTTTAATTCACCCTAATGTGCCATGCTTTTTTGCTTGCTGAATTTGTATGTCTGTTAGAATGTAATTAGCTTCAGGTTTTGTACTTTTTACATTCTGCAATAAATTTTACACATCAAAATATGCATAAGAATGTTTTGGAAAACTATTAGGGAAATGAATTTGCAAAAAAAAGTGTATATTAGCATAAATTGAATGCAATGTTTCCACAAATGACTTTGTGCACAATAATCCATAGAAATTTACATATCCATAAATGAATGTGAATATGGGTCAAAATTAACTATAGCTGAGAATATCCAATACCGGACAAAAAGTTCCATTTGTCCATCTTTGGTGTTCTTTTCTTCAGCCAACCTCAGGTAACCAGTATGACCATAGTCTGAAATTTCTCTCAAACACAATCCCAATATATCTGGAGGTGCCACAGTCACTGGAAAAAATAAATGTTAAAAATACATATGTTCATTTCAAATGCAAAAACAAATCTTGTGGGAAACACAGCAGAATCATAATTACTTTGTCCCCTTGTGGTTAAGCTTTGAAACAACACTTCAAATTAAAAGTTTTCAGACATGATAGAAATCTTTCAGAATTTTAGTTGATACATAATATTATACAATTCCACAAAAAACAATTAATCAGAATAGAGTTGGACCTTGAAGGGACCTTGGAGGTATTCTAGCCCAACCCACTCCTCAAGCAGGAAATCCTATACCATTTCAGACAAGCGACTGGCCAGTCTCTTCTTAAAAATCTCCAGTGATGGAGCACCCACAACTTCTGAAGGCAAGCTGTTCCACTGGTTAATTGTCCTCACTGTTGGGAAGTTTCTGCTTAATTCTAGGTTGCTTCTCTCCTTGATTAGTTTCCATCCATTGTTTCTTGTCCTGCCCTTTGGTGCTTTGGAAAATAAGTTGACCACTGAACCACAGAAGAAGGAGATGTTGATTTATTTATCACACTATTTTTATTCAACTCCATTAATTATCTCCATAATCCTATCCTGATCATGTATTGGTCTATTAATATATTTTATAAAGTTGGTATAGAAATACATTTTGGAACCAATGGGCTACAGGTAGTCCTAGACTTACAACATTCTTTTAGTGATTGTTTAAAGTGGAAATGGCATAGAAAAATATGACTTATGACTGTTTTTCACACTTGTGACTATTGCAGCATCTCCATGGTTGCATGATTGAAATTCATAGGCTTGGCAATTGGTTCATATTTATGACAGTGTCCCAGAGTTTGTGATCACCTCATGTGACCTTCTGACAAGCAAAGTCAATGAGGAAGCCGCTTAACAGTGGTGTTATAACTTAAGTGCTTCAGTTATTCACTTAATAATAAGAAAGGTCATAACATGCAACAAAGTTCATTTATCAACTGTCTCACTTAGCAACAAAAATTTTGGGCTCAGTTGTGATTGTAAGCCAAGAACTGCAGTGGAGCCTCAGGTCATGAGGGTAATCGGTTCTGGTCACAACCTGATTTGGTTGTGTCTGGAAGCACTGCACTCAGTCAAAAAAAAAATGGCACTGAAGGAGAAATCGGCGCGGAAAGGGAATCCTTATGCACCAGTTTTGTTCACCACCCAAATTTTGAATTGTGACCCGATTCAAAAATCAGGTGGATTTTTTGTTCACCACCCGATTTATTTGCGAAGAGGAGTGCTCACGACCCAAGACCCAATGCAGAATTTTGAGAGTTTTCTGGGCCAGGAAAATGATATTAGGTTACTCATTACAGTTCTCTCAAGAGATAGTTCCTTATAACATTTTTCTCATCATTCCTTCAGGTCAAACCCTAACACACATATATTAGAGCATGCATACACTGAATTTGGCATCTTTGAGGCTGCCTTGTAACTGTGACTGAATCAAAGTGACATGGTAACTAGGTAACAATGTGCAAAGGGTGATGTTTTAATTCAATTTTTCACACTTCAGCACTCTGCTTTCCATAGCACAATCTGTAAAGCTTGCCAGTGAGAAGAGAAACAAAGGCTATTTCAGTTTTTACTGATCAGCAAGATCTAATAATTTGTTATGGCTGTATATTAAAACAAGGAAGGGATTTGTTTTTTTTTTGCTCTCCATGGCAGAATACCTGAATATAATATATATACGTATATATATATATATATATATAATATTATATATATATCTCCTGGACAACGATCGGTATTATACTATATATATATATATATGTGTGTGTGGTGTGTGTTGTGTGTGTGTGGTGTGTGTGGTGTGTGTGTGTGTGTGTGTGTGTGTTGTGTGTGTTGTTGTGTGCTTGTTTAGCTTCCTCGGGTATTAATCCCAAAGGTTCATTGTAGTTCTGTTAAAGGTTGTAGCTCATTGTAGTTCTGTTAAAGTTGTTAGCAACGTTTCAAGCGAATCTCATCTGCCATCATCAGGCTTCGTATGGAAGTGTGTCTCAACAGTTCCCTCTGTTTCAAATTTGAGGCTGGTCTATCTGATTGGCTGTATTAAGCGCTGGGTCTGTGTTGCATTTGGACTTGGGTTTGATTGATTGGTGTTTCTGGTTTCTTCTGTCTTGTTTTGCATTGGCTTTGATTGCTGGCAGACTCTTGTTCTTTCTTGTGTTGAGAGGCTTTCAATGCAGCTTGGCTTCATGTGAAGAGGACGGCTGCTCTTCATACAGCAAAGGTGGTTTTCACCTGGGTGCTGGTGGGGGGGTGTTTGAGTTGAGGCATTCAGAGGGAGTCTGTCTTGTGCTCAGGTGTTTGTCTGTTTTGTGGTGTGGAGAATCTTTCTATTTGAGAGTGCAGGCTTCCAAATGATGACAGTACTGCTGGAATCATCTCTTTATTCAATGCTGTCCAGGTCTTTTTTCAGGGCACTAAAACCCTAGCCACTATCTTCAAGGGCACTAAAACCGACTAGCCACTAAAGAAAACCCCAGCCACAGAATCATCAGAGAAGCCATAGAAGATTGAAAAAAGACCTGAAGCAGCATGAAAGAAGAGATGATTCCACCAGACTGTCAATCATTTTTGGAAGCCTGCACTCTCAAATAGAAGAATCTCCACACCACAAAACAGACAAACACTCTGAGGGCACAGACAGACTCCCTCTGATGCCTCCAACTCAAACAACCCCGCCACCAGGCACCCAGGTGAAAACCCAGCTTCGCTGATGAATGCAGCCATCCTTTCACACGAAGCCAAGCTCATTGAAAGCCTCCACACAAGAACAGAGTGCTGCGCCAATCAAAGCCACAAAACAGACAGAAAGCAAACGCAGAAACACCAATCAATCAAACTCCAAGGTCCATGAACACAGACCCAGGTTACTAGCCAATCAGAATAAGACCAGCCTCAAATTTGAAACAGAAAGGAACTGTGATAAACAATAAGACACAACTTCCATACAGAAGCCTGATGATGGCAGGATTGAAGATTCTGCTGAAACATTGCTACCTTTAACAGAACTACAATGAGATACAACTTTAACAGAACTACAATGACGTGGGATAATACCCGAAGGAAGCACTAAACAGCAACAAATCGTAAGTACCGCGAGAGTTAAAAAAAACAAATTTGTTTATATATATATATATATATATATATTTGCTTAGAACAGGGGAGGTTATTGTGAAAGAAATAATCAAAGAATTGGCCAGCCCCTCTTGCAATAATACAATTCAGAAGTCTAGGGAGATTCTCAGTCATCCAGGTTATGATTGTCCCAAAGATGCTTTTTCAAAAAGTGACTGGACTTTTTTGGTTTCCCCTTAAAGATGTCTTGCTTCTCATCTAAGAAGCATCAGTACTGAAGAATGGATGACATCATCAAGGAAAAACAAAGAAGGTCCAATTGCCTTTTGAAAAAACACCTTTAAGACAATTCAGAAGAATTTACCTGTGGGAATGAGCAAGTAATGTGTGTATGTGTTGCCATCTTCCAGGTTACACAAACCTGAATTGTAAAAACCATAAACATGTGTTCTTTAGAACCATGTTAAGCAAAGCTATAATTATATGGTAAATGTATTAGATATTTTGCTGTATTCGTATGCTTGGTTTGTAAGTATAAAAATTCAATATAAAAATTGATCTGTACTTTAAGCACGTGGATATTTTTAGTTCATTCCGATGAAGTGGCTTGGTTTTCTTCTTTTCACTTTGAGAAAGATAGATGTTTTACTTGTTTATTAATTTTAAAAATGAACACTTTTGTGGAAATGGCTTGCTTTTGTAGAATTCCATTTTTCCATGGACTTTGTTACAAATAGATTATATTCCTTATTTATCTATTGTGGAATGAAGAGAAATATGATACAAATTTGAATCGAATGGCAAAGATACAAAGAATGTCACATATAATCAGATTCTAGTTCCTGAATTATTACTGACTTTAGAATAACACACAAGAAATAGGGGTTTTTTTAGCACAAACATAGCAATACATGTTTTCAGTATTTTTATTTCTGTTCACTTTTCTTGTGGTTTGCTTCGAAAACAATTGGCTTAAGGGAAGATCAACTACAAAAAATGTAAAACTGAAATGTCCAAAAGCTTCATGGCCACCTTTCTGCTGTTGCATTACAAACTTCTTGCAAGATGCATTGATGGCATGTCAGCATGTCCTGTGAGCAGGGATTGGATGCCAAAGCAGGAGGATTGGGAAAGGAGAAAAAATCTCTTCCAAAATATACAAAGAAAGAAAAGTTGCATGAATGAATTGGGGAATTGGGGAAAAAGGAAGAATAATAGTTTGTTTGAGTTCATAAGCCAGATTGTGACAAGAGTTCTCCTCAAGAGGAAAAGAACCATTTACAGTGGAGGGCAAATTGGAGCACATCAGAGAAAAATGCCAGATGTACTGCTGTTTATAAGAAACCAAAGAAGAATTAGAAATAAATTAACTCAGCTCCCAAACACAGATGAGGTTTATCAAATCTGGCTTTGATCCTGGAGCTATCCATGCTACTGGTATGGAAACATTCACATAATCCCAAGGCGTTTTCATTCGTCTTCTGTTCGAAAGGAAGGAATCCCTACTTTAGTTGAAGTTGTTTAGGGAACAGGAGCTGGTCAGCTAGTACAGTGGTTAAAAATCAATATCACTGAAATACTTTCTCATAAAATAATGGATCCTCAATAGATCAAATATCAGGAGATTCTATAAAGAACAATTTCTTAATTATCATATATTTTGATTTATGAAAATAATGTCCTAAATGTTAATAAATCTCCTTTTCTCTCTAGGGACTTGGGTGACTTTTGGAGGTCAAGTTTCAGATGAGGTGAGTGATGTGTCGTTTAATGACAACCTAGAAAACCAAACTTGAGTAATCTAGAAATAAAGACATAACTTTAACATTTGCATTAAAATTGAAAGCCATGTCATGGAAGTCTGAATAAACGGAAACAGGATATGGCAAAGCATGATCATAATAAAAACCTCATTTCTCTTAATTGGATATATACTATTTCATCTATGATAATAAAGCAGCCTAGCTCAAATTTGGCACACTTGGTCTCCAAAGACAGCAGCATGGAACTCATAGCAAGAATATGCTTTAAGGCTGAGCAGGTTTGATCTGGGTTTTGGTCAAATAAAAATCTAGAAGGATCTTATATGGCTAGTTGATAAGACTGGTATATCTCTCCCCTTGCTCCTTGTCTTCTTAATGGCCTACATACAGCCTTTCCATTATCTCCTCTTAACTAAGGTAAAGGTAAACTCACACGTATGTGCTAGTAGTTTACAGCTCTAGGGGGCAGTGCTCATCTCCGTTACAAAGTCAAAGAGCCAGTGCTGTCCATCTCTGTGATCATGTGGCTGGCATGACTAAATGCCAAAGGCGCATGGAACATTGTTACCTTCCCACCAAAGTGGTCCCTATTTTTCTACTTACATTTTTACATGCTTTCGAACTGCTAGGCTGGAATAAACTGGGATAAGTAACAGGAGCTCACTCCATTACGCGGTGCTAGGGATTCAGACTGCTGACCTTTCTGATCGACAAGCTCAACATCTTAGCCACTGAACCACGAAGTCCCTTATTCCTTTTAACTACCATCCTTGAATTCAAGCACAGACTATCTGGCTCACTCCTCCCTGATCTTTTCAGAGTCTTCCTTTCCAGTGGCTTTGCCTGCTTTCCTGCTGCCCAGCTCTTGAAACCTGCATGCCATACCCAAGCTTAGACCAATATTGCTGTGTCATTTCCAGATAAAATGTAGTGTACATTTTTTTTATCCAGACATGGGCTATCTAAAATTAGCTGTTCTGTGCATTGTACACATCTCTGAAGCCATGATATCAAAGCTATTAAGAGAATGAAATGTGAATTAGGGAATCCTGACTCTCAACCATGACTGTTCTTAGATTCATGATCAATCACTATCACATAATAGAACACATTGGTTTCCTACTTCTGATGACCCCTATAATTTATATCAATAGTGCTTTAAGTTATAATGTTATACCCATTTACAGTATGTTGGTTAAATCAACTCACATTGATTTTAATGATTTCTATCATGCTAATGAACATATTGTAGCATACATTTTCACGACTGGAAAGTTCTGTGTATCATAAGAAAGCTGATTTGATAAACAGTTAATTGTTAACTATTACTATTTATTGCAATGTACACTGGATATCACATAAAGCCTAAGTGTTGAAGATGATTGCAAGCAGTTTCAAGCTTGAGTTAGGAAACTAATGTACTTAACTACTTGGAACTGATGTGAGCAAAGATCCCAGTTTCAAAAATGTGAGTATTGGTAAGAAATAGTGGCTATCTAGTTTCCTGCATCCTAAATTTGGTCCATTGTCCGTGATTTAAAAATTAAGCTAGATTTGGCATTGAGCTCTGAAACTATTTTATAATAGTAATAATTTACAAAATTTGCAAGATTGAGGACAGAGAGTTTTTATATTTCTAAGATTAATTTTATGTCTCTATTTCCCAAAGGTGGCTGAACATCTAATGACCATTGCATATGAAAGTGGTGTGAATCTCTTTGACACAGCAGAGGTATATGCAGCTGGAAAGTACGTATCTATGCTTCTTTTCTTCCATTTGTTTTATTTATTTTTATTTATTAGTTTGTTTGTCAAACATATAGAAGATAACAAGTATAAGTATGAACATAAACAAGAACGAGGGAAATAAATATAGATAAATGGGGACAGTACAACAGGGATGGTAGGCGTGCTGGTGCGCTTATGCACACCCTCTTTCAGGACCTCTTAGGAATGGAGTGAGGTCCATGGTAGACAGTTTGAGATGGAAGATGTGAGGGTTTGAGGCTGTAACAACAGAGTCAGGTAGAACATTCCAGGTGTTGACCACTCTGTTGCTGAAGTCATATTTTCTGCAACCAAGTTTACCTTGAATTTGTATCGGTTGTTTGCCCATGTATTATTGTGATTGAAGCTGAAGAAGTCGTTGACAGGCAAGGTGTTATAGCAGACAATTTTGTGAACAATGCTTAGATTGGACCACAGGCCACAGTTCCAGATTGTCGAAACCCAAAATTTCAAGCCAAGAGGCATAGGGAATACTCTTGTGAGTAGAGGAGTGGAGAACTCTTCTCGAGAAATACCTCTGAACCTGCTCAATCATGTTAATGTTTGATGTACATTAAAATGAAGCAGCATTTTAATATACATTAAAATGGAACAGCATTTTAAGTGGGTTACAGGCAGACAAGCTGTATTCAAGAATTGGTCTGGCACAGGTTTTGTATATCCTAGTTAGCAAGTCAATGTTACCAGAAAAGAAGCTTCGCAAAATAAGGTTAACAACTCTTAATGCCTGGCTTTGGCAATGGCAATGCTGTTACAGTGAGCTCTGGGGCTTAGATAGTTTGAGATAAGTACTCCTAGGACCTTGACAGAGTGAGGGTTGTCTACGAGATCATTTCCGCCCAACTTGTATTTGGTGTTCTGATTTTTATTCTTTTTTTTATTTTTATTCTTCCATCATAGGTAGATCTTATTTCTTAATTGAATATTATGGCTTTGCAAGTAGGCACCATACAGATCAGTGGCTGAACTTTAATTCATTTTTTTTAATCCCACGTTTAATCCAGACCTCTCTATGTAGGATTGGGAAAACACCTGTTTGAAAACATGGGGATCTGCTGTTTATCAGTTTCAGTCATATTAGATTAGATGGATGAATGAATAGAATTATAGGTAGCCCTCAACCTTATAACCACAGTTAGAACCATAATTTTCATTTCCATTGCTAACCAAGGTCATTGTTACACAAATTTGGCTTATCTCATTGGCTTTGGTTGTTAGAAGCCAGTTGAGAAGGTCACAAATAGGGACTGACCCTGGGATGCTGCAACTGATGTGAATACATGCCGGTGGCCAAGCATCCAAATTTTGATCACATGACTGTGAGGATATTGTGATAGTCATAAGTGGTTGTAAGTCACTTTTCTCCATGCCATTGTAATTTTGAACAGCTGCTAAATGAATGATTGTAAATTGAGGATACCTATGTTTAGTATGAGACAGTTTCCTATGTTCTTGGACTAAAAAGAGAGAAAATAATGTCAGCTAGAAGAAATGTGTTTGTTAAAATTAGTGAGGACTTCCCTGTCTCTATTTCATGTAACTGATACAGTGGAATTTTGCATCATAGCAAATATTACAGGAGAAATCCTACCAGCTTCAGTAGCAGCTCAGTGTAGTCCAGAATTTCACCCTCAACTTATCCTTCTTAACCTGCCAGTTCCATCTAATAAGTAATTCCAGGCAATCTAAAAATGGGACCCGGTCATCTCCCTAGTCTTATAAAATTGCCATAATATCTAGTTACACTAGCAAAAGATTATGTGAGCTGAAGTCCAAACCATCTGAAAAGTACAAGGTTGATGGGAATCTGTTTTAAATCATGTTCTATATGTTATCCCTTACACCAATTATGTGTGACTTTCATTGTTCATTTTTGAACATGCTACTATTTCACATACGATTGTGTATATAAATTTATGTGTATGTACTCTTGTAGCTGTTCTTCTGACAGGAAAACCAAAGATTTGTTTCATTTATTATATGAGAGGGATAGGAGATTCACCTTATCCAATTTAATAGGATTACAACAATTCCTTTCTGCTAATATGGTAGTGGAAACTGCCTGAGCCAAATTGTTTCACAAAATATCTCAAAAAATGGACATTTCTTTGAAAATTCCCTCCAGGCCTGCTGACAGATGGCTGCCAAAGCTGGACTTTGGTAGCAGGCAGAATCCAGGAAACAGAAAGAAAGAATCACAACCAGGCCAAACTCATGCACAGCTTTTCTCTTGGTTGACACCATCATAAGGAAAGGAGATTTCTCCAATTGCTCAGTGGCCTTGGGGAATTCTGTCCATATGCCTACCCATTTTCATCCATATTTCTTTACATACACACAGGCAAAACATATGCAGAGAGACATAGCCTGTCCATTTAATATATTTCTTGTTCTGTTCATCTGAATTTATGTCAGTTCTCAGGATCTCCGTACATCTTACCTCTTCAATTCTCTGTGCATTCTGAATTTATTTAGCGATTTCAAATACAGCAAGGCTTGTATATAATACTGACTCTAAACCTGGGTTCCTCTAGATTGTAAACTCTGGTCTCAACAACTCCATTAAAGCCAAAAACAAAAGACTTTAAACTTTAAAATGGAGGTGCTTACTTAGAGGTAAAAGAATATTGGAAGTCTATTTTCGAGGGGGGGGGGGGAANGGGGGGGGGGGGGGAACTGCTGACATGTCACAAGACAGTTTGAGCACAACAAAAAATATCCCGTACTCTACAGTTATGATTCAAGGCACCACAGACTGGTTTGCCTTGGTGTCCAGATGATTTGGTAATTATTTTCTGAGTAAAATTGTGACATTTTGCTCTCCATGGACACAAACTCTGCTGTGACATTTGGAGACAGAGCAAAATAATTCAGTTAAATATATATATAGAGAAAATAAAACATTGGTTCCCATATGTTTTAATAGTTATATTTCTATTGCTTCTCTGCCATAAGCTGAGATGTGCATCAATCATTTGTCCTTTCATGCAGCCTCTTCATTTCTTTTATACAAATCAGCAATCAAATTTTCTGTTCCCTCAATGTCTCCAAACTGAAAAACTTCAAACCATAACAAAATATCTTGGTGAACTTAACAGAACAAGGAAGTTACAATTGATTAAACACTTCTGTACTGCATGTACAGCTAAGTGTTTATTTCATTTCTACCCAGTTGCAAAACCAAAATTATTAAGTAGATTTTTTTTTAAGTGTGGGAAGGGATTATCTGTTTAAACTTTCTTTGTATGAAATGACCAATTATTAAATGTGCATTTATGTTTATTTATATTTATTAAACAAATTTATATAGGTTCCAAACTCACACAATGTGACTGTGGGCAATATACGGCAATAAAAAGCCAAAATTAAAAACCCACCTCTCCTCCCATAGTAGTGACAAATCAATCAAACAAGCCATTTGATCAGCTCGGTATCAACCCAACGTCTCCAACAGAACCATATTTAGAGGGTCTTTCAGAAAAGTAGCAAGGTATGTGTGTGGGGGTCAATTTTATCTCTGAGGGAATGATCTTCCACAAGGAGGGAACCACTATAGAAAAGACCCTTTTTCTTGATCTCACCAAATGTATTTTTTTAATAGATGGGAGTCACATGTCCTACTCGGATAGAGGTAACTAGGGAGAAGTGGTCCTTCAACAGCCTCACCCCAAGTCACATAGGGCTTTAAAGGTGATAACCAATTTCTTTAATTGCACCTGGAAATAAATTGGCAGCCAATACAGCTCCCCTCAAAAGAATTGGCACCTGTTCAAATATTGTGAATATTGAAACACATGAATGGCATAGGTAGCTTGACAAATGAACTTTGAAAATACTTATGATCTGTATTTTTTTTTTTTACAGGGCTGAAATTATTTTGGGAAACATTATCAAAAAGAAAGGCTGGAGGTAGGATGTTTTGTTGTTTATATGCTGTTTGCGTTAACTGTAGAATGGAGAATAATTCAGACTCAGAGAACTCTGCCAGCTTGTGCTTCGAAGGCTTTTCAGACCTGATCTCACATCCAAGCCTATTGCCTGGCTAATTCTGAGCTTCCTATTTCTATAGGAGACCATAGAGACCAATTTCTACCAACTGCTCTATTGATGGTTTGCTTAAGAAGCTGAGATACTTCCAATAACTTGCCCTTATGGAGCTAGGCAAAGTTTTGAACATATCTTTAAATAACTATAAAAGATTTGTTCCACTTTGCTTTTCCAAGTTTCTGTTTAGGTTTATACAGATCCAAATTTTATTGAGATTGTCCTGATTTAATGCATGTGTCTGGGCATTCTATCAGTTTATAGAAAAATAAACAGCAATTGTAGTCATGTGATAATGTTTATGACTCTATCTACATTAGTGTTACAATTTTTTCAGTCTTTGCCTTTGCAAGCAAAGTGAAAGGCGGGATGTTTAAGGGCTAAACCGATTCTCTCCCTTTTCCTGAGGGTTATTGATGTAGGTACCTGTCAGAATTTGCTTCCCGTTTGTGCAAGCAGAGTATAAAAGAATTGTTCCATCAGGAAAGAAGCGCGTGAGACCGGGTTCCAAGAAACAAGTCTTTATTTCAAACTGCTAAGCAAAAGATACAGAACATAGCCCAAGCCACGGCAGCCCTTTATATAGCGGCTTGCCTGCTGGCTTGTGGCCAATGAC
>BHFT01052207.1:0-10037 GCA_004320025.1 Laticauda laticaudata
GTCCAAAAGGTTGGCGACCCCTGCTCTATAGCATCATTTTGAGGGTAGAAGTTGAAACAATTTTTGTCTAGGATGTGACCTGTTGTTGTTATTAAGCAACAGATTTCAGCAACCACTTTCAAATGGTTTTGATTACATAAAAATAGTATCCACAATTTGCAAAGACTTTATATCCTAAACACCCCTCTCTGTTGCAAGAATTCATTTCTATTTCATTTCCAATACATCATTCAGCTATAATAATGATCGCTATTGGAGAGAGAAAGAAAATTAATAGGTTTGAAACTGCTTTGTTTGCAATGTTCTTTTGACAACTTGAAATTCAGGTAAAGATATAAGCTATTTGTAGAGTGCAAACAGATAAGTAAATGATGGATTTAAACAGTTGGATATTTCAATAATTTACATTATGGAAACTACTAATTAATGACAAATATTCACTCCTTCCCTTTATACTCAGCTGCGCTGCATCCATGAAGACACATTATCATTGCTCATGATGATCTTATCTATTTGCACTAATCTCCTTCAAGATAATTTGTCTGCTAGCATGTTCCTATTATAAGATTATTGTGTCTGCAAATTTCATTATACTTTTGTTTTTAAATAATATTCTAAAGGAACATAATTCAAAAGATTGATAATAATTTCTGTGACATTTAGCATATTTCAAAATAGTTGTATCCCATTCTAATGAAAAGCAAGCATGCTGGAGGAATATCATGATATTTTTCCAAATCTAATCCAAATATTGACTTGGACTGGACATAAGTGAGATTGTCATCCATACAAAGTAGATCAGACTAAGAAACCAATGGTGTATAAGTGAGAACTGCTTATCGTAACAGTTATAATAACAGAATTTCAAGTCTGAATATGATTCTCTGTTCCCTTACTTTATCTTTGTGTCAACCAGGGAAGAGCCTATCTACGTCTAAGGTAGAAAACAAGTGATAAAATAACTTGGAATATTTGCTCTTTCATGGGCTTCCATTTTATCTTTACAATTTCTTGCTTTTATAGCATGATGATTTGGTAGAAACATGGAATGGGAAAGTAAGATGTGTGTGTGTCCGTCCCTTCACTGTCTGCACACTTTAACTGGAAACCACTCAAAGGGAATTGTTAAATTCCATTAAAATGCTGTGAGGAATGTACAGTATTTCATTGTATAATTAGCTCTGATTTATTTTTTCACAGTGGTGAACATTATAGTGCATAACAGAATGTTAACAATCTGCTGTGAATTTTCTGTAATGATACCCCAGCTTTCCACAGTCAGTAAACTCTCTGGAAACTGCTTCAGTTTAAATTGGATTTCTCCCTCCAGTCTACCACCAACAGAACACACAAATTCTATGTTGTTCTGCACAATGATTGGAAAAAAATCAGGGTTTACCTATTCCCATGTTTCAGCCTTCCTTGAGATGAATCACATAGCCTTTTTAGATGTAAGGCACCTCACATTTTGATGTGGGAAGTAGGAAAATATATATACAGTCAAGTTTTGTCCACATCTTAGTTTCACAGAATACCTGCAAAAAAGAGACATGACATATGTAATTAGGATCAGTGCTGAAAATATTAAGATTCTTAGAATTTGAACTGGAATCCATATTGATGTAATTTTCTAAAGTTATTGATTATGGCAATTGGAGAAGGCACAAGTATGGAAGGGAGAATTTCCTGTGGGATTTTATTTGATGGAGGAGGCCCGAGATCCCTCATTCAATACATTATTGTGCCCAGGCTACTTCACAGGTGGTTAGGTGGTTAGGATAAAATTAGTGGAGATTCCTTATTAAACTATATTCTGATAATAAGTGATACACTTGTGGAAGGGAAAACAGTAAAGGAAAGGTAAATTGTCCTGCAAAATGGAAATACAAAACTCATTGTACCAGAATACCATTAATGTCACCTCTGGAATGCCACGAGGTTCTGACCAGTTCTGGAGAACCGGTAGTGGAAATTTTTGAGTAGTTCGGAGAATTGGCAAATACCAGCTCTGACTGGCCCCACCCCCATCTATTCTCTGCCTCCCGAGTCCCAGCTGATCATCTGGGTCTTCTTTTGTTGCCCTGCACAGGAGAATGGAGCCAGAAAGTAGGTTAATGGGATGGGGAGTGAATGGGGATTTTACAGCATCCTTCCCCTGCCATGCCCACCAAGCCACGCCCACCAAACTACACCGTGCCCACCAAGCCACGCCCACAGAACCAGTACTAAAAAATTTGAATCCCACCACTGCACGACCACTTCATGTTTCATGATGTTGAATTCTGGAAAGCTATTGAACAACCCCTAGAACAACCAGATCAGCATCACCCAGAAGAAAAGGCACAGTGTGGCCTTCCCTGCCCACAATTACAGATAATCCTCGACTTACAATAGTTCATTTAGTGACCATTTGAAATTATAAGGAGCACTGAAAAAAGTGGCTTATGACCATTTTTCACTCTTAAAACTATTGCAGCATCCCCATGGTCATGAGATTAAAGTGCAGGTGCTTGGCAACTCACTCATATTTATGATGGTTGCAGTGCCCTGTGGTCACGTGATTCCCCTTTTGCAACCTTCTGACATGCGAAGTCAATGGGGTAGCCAAATTCACTTCACAATCATGTTACTAACAAGTGCAGTAATCCACTTAACAACTGTGGCTGGAAAGGTTATTAAGTGTGAGAAAACTCACTTAACTGTTACACTTAACAAAGAACTTTGGGGCTCAGTTGAGGTCGTATGTCAAGGACCACCTGTACTCTGTGTTCCTTGATCTGCCCTGCCAAACCCCTGACACATGTTCAGGTGATGGTGGATGGGATTTTTTGCCCCCCCTCCCCCATTATATGGAAGAATCAGGGCAGACTTCCTTCTCAGCCAGAATTGTTTGCCTTCTTCAACCCCTTTTCCAGGGAATATAGTAAGTTGTTATGTATTATGTTATGCATCACTTGATGTAACCCCAAATTTGAATACAAACTCAATCAAATTTGGAGCCTTGTACTTCAATAGTATACAGTGGATGAGCTAAATTAAAAAGTTAGCAAATATAATTATTTAAAGTATTTTTTCTAGTAATCTGTTCAAATCAAGGTTGAGGTTTAAAAACAAAACTTAATGAACTTGTTCTCCTTAATTTCCCTTCAACCAGATGTGGCTATGAAGTCTCCTTGAATAAACAACTGCAGTATATAATTTCCCATTTGTCTGTTTTTAATTGGGCTCTTATTGTTGCATTCTCTAATGGAGAGAATAAATAGCCTTTATGTAGAATGCATTTTTATTTTGTAGAAATGCTCAAATTATAGCTCGTTATTTTTAGATACTTCATTACAATTTAAATGTTTCTTTTATTCCAAGAAACTGGAATAAACTTTTCCAGTTCCATAACTGGAAAATTTCCATAATATTTAAATATTAATTCACAGAAGCTTCTTTAATATGGTGATGTAAATTTTCAAATCTGAATATACTAGAACTGTTCACACACAAAATATAATTAATGGATTTCAGATCATCTCCCAAATTAATGTCACAAACCCATAAATATAAAAGTGATAGTGGAATCACAGTTTATTTTTTCAGCAATACATTCTGTTCTTTTCTGTTTCTTTCCAGCAATATACTATTCTTAATGAAAAATAAGGCAAGCAAGAAAAATGATACCTTCCAGGATACACATTGGATTCTGACTCCCAAGGGAGACATTTCTGACAAGTGGATTTCAGTGTTATGAAAGTGCAGCAAATAGCTTTCTGCATCAGTTGACAAAATAATCTGTGGGACATTTATTAATTGTGGGATAACAAATGAAACAAACAAGTTTCCTACATATTTTTTGTGTGAATGTTTTGTATATGCATTTGCCCAATTCATATATAAAGCAGAATATGCTGATTTATCAAAATCAAAATTTTGTGATGCAGATCACAACTTAGCAAATATACTTATTGTGGAAATTTGAATAGAAATTTTGACATAAAAATAAAATAAAATAAAATGTAAAGTATCTTCTCTGACTACAAAGTCCATTCATTACAAGTATGGTTTTATCATTTTTAGATAGAAAAATTGGTTAAAGCTGCCCTGTGATTCCTGGCTTAACGTGGCTTTGAAGGGAGGGACATTTCATAAAAGAAATCGCACCCCCACCAAAAAACGCACAAATCCTGCTCCCTCATACCTGAGGAAAAGTCCAGAAAATCCAAATGCTGTGGGAATGTGTGACACGATCCCACCTACTTTGGCTCCTCTTCCCATGGTGAAGAACACAAATCCTGCATGTCCAAAAGTTGTTTGTGGAGTTTCTCAGTCATCCAAGTCACAGTTGTCTCAAAGATGCTTTTTTCAAAAGGCAACTGAACTGTTTTTTTCCTTGAGGAAGAAGAAGACATTTTGCTTCCCATCCAAGAAGCTTCATTGGTTCTGGCAGGATAATGACGGCAATGGAAGCAAAACCTCGTTATCTTCTTCCTCAAGGAAGAAACAGTCCAAGTTTCTCATTTTTCTTTTAAATTATATCTGGAACTCTGGAAAAGGACAGGGGGACAGGACATGTTTTATCATTTGAATTTTAGAGTTTGATAATGATAGACACTTAGAAGGGAAAATCAGTGAATAACTCTTTAGGGAACATTTCCACTATTAGTATTAACTGGGTTCTCTCTCTTTCTGTCCATCTTTCTCTGTCTCTCTCCCTCCCTCCCTCCCTCCCTCTCTCCCTCCCTCTCTCTCCCCCCTGGATATGAATGACTAGCAGCTAATAACATTAAAAATAATAGTTATATCCTTAAAATGTATAATCAAGGTTATGAAATACAATTTGAAAGCTTTAATGTTTTGGGACATCTATATATAAATAATAGACATTTATGGTTGCACAATTGAATTAAATAAAATTCACAGTTACATTAGTTAAGCAATAAAATACAAAATGATAACAATACTTGACCTGTAGTTACAAGAACACTGAAAAAATTGACTTATGACTGTTTTTCACACTTGCAACTGTCACAGCATCTCCGTGGTTATGTGATCAAAATTTGGACGCCTGGCAACTGACATATAGTTATGACGGTTGCAGTATACTGGGGTCGTGTCAGAGGTGGTATTAGGGCCAATTCTGACCAATTCTGGAGAACCGGTAGCAGAAATTTTGAGAAGTTTGAAGAACTGGCAGATTTTAAAATCTCTGACTGGAGATTTTACAGTATCCCTCCCCTGCCACACCCACCATGACCAGGACCACAGAATTGATAGTGAAAAAAATTGAATCCCACCACTGAGTCATGTGATCATCTTTTGTGACCTTCTGACAATCAGTCAATGGGAAAGCTAGATTCAGTTAACAACTGAGTTACTGACAACTACAGTGATTCGCTTAACAACTGTTACAAGAAGGGTTGTAAAATGGGGCAAAAGTCACAAATGTCTTGCTCAGCAACAGAAATTTTGGGATAAATTGTGGTTTTAAGTTGAGGACTATTTGTATCGANAGTTTTTCTTATTTTAATACTGTATGTGGGAGACAACGCTTTCTCACCTAGAAATTAGAGAAAATTTAGTTGGTTTTGTCTAAGTATCCTCAGAAAAACTCGAATATAGATTATTAGCATTAGCATTAGCATTTGTCTTTCGATCCTAGGCTTACCATGTTTTATGAAAATCAGCTGTGCTATCTATTGGTACACAAAAATTGTTCATTCAGGTAGCATTAATGTAATTGCTTACAGAATTTTCTATAAATGCAGATAAATTTATAGACACTAATGTTCTCCAGCAGGATTGCATATTATCTAGGTTGCTTTTACTTTACCATGGCATAACATTTTTTTCCTCTTTATTTTTCACAACTTTTTAAAAAATGCTTTTTCTGAAACTTTATGAAAGGTTATGTTTTATAATCAGTAATGATGTCATCACAGGAATAAAAGTGGAAGTAGAGAAATAACACTGTCTGGGCAGCAAGTGTGGATCCAGCACTGATTGGGATGGAACAGAAGTAAGATCAGATCAGCAAACATGTCTCCACCACTGGGATTAATAACCACATTATTAATGCTCTGATCACATTGTTATTCAATGGTATTTATCAATTCTTAAATTTTCTCTTAAATTTTCTTTACTGCTTTGGAATTACCAATTTTATGTAACCAATTTCAAAGACTACTTGATAACTATTATGAAATCTACATTAAGCAAAGCCTACATTTCCCCTTACTTTAATTCTGGATCTTTGCATTATTACTTGAGATGACAAATTCATCTTGATTCATGTCAGATCTCATATTTCATTTCCTGCAGATCCCAGCAAGTAAATCCCATGTGATTCAGCAGTGTTGCCTTTACCAGGAAACAAACTCTCTCTCTCTTTACAGTAATCCCTTTAACACTTATGCATTTTAAAACAAAATATATGTGTATCAGCATAGTCTATCTCCTATAAAATTCCAGAAAATGGAGCAGAGATATAGTATGTTGTAATGTTCTTATTCATTTTGATAGCTTCAGTGTACATATTTTTCTGCACTGCAGTCTGATTCCACCAGGCCAGTCATGTATATTCACCAATCCTCAGTGTCTCAACTGATTAAAATTACCCACTGAGATATGTGAGACTCTTAGAAATCTTCCCTTTAGTCCTTCTTAAACTTACTCAGTACCACAGCCTCTCCAACTGTTCTCTTTATACCCTTTCTCTTTTTCTTCTCCAATAGCACTATTTCTGTAATCAGTTGAGAATGCTTCAAATTACTTTGCTAACTTAGAGCTTACAATAATGGTAGGAATAACAAAAAAAATAATAATAAAAAAAGAAAATCAAATTCTTCTCTGGAAGTTCCTTTAATTTCTAGAGTTCATAATAAACTTAGTATGCACTGAAAATTTTGAACTATATATTTTGGAAAAAATGAAATAGAAGCTAAATCTACGACACACCCAAACAAAACTGTTAAAGAGTTCCACCCGATAATTTTCCTCTGCTTTTTTGTCTGCTGGCATTAATAGATTTCTTCACCCATTTTTTTCCTGTTTCATTTACATCACAGAAATATATAATGTACTCGCATATAAATATCACCATAGAACATATTATTAAATGTAATTATTATTTGTTTCAAGAAGATTTACAGTTTTTGAACATGAAATCATAACATAATTAAGAATATATAATATCTGTGCTGTATCTTTATATAAAAATATCCTTTTATCTAGTGTATATGATAAACATTATTCATTGGATATGGATATAATTGAACTGCCTCAGGAATATATTCATATATTGAAAAGCATTACCTACAAGCCCACAAACTTTAAAAATAATTTTTGAAGTATAGATTAACCATATTTACTATATGTATTTTTCATTACATTTCAAATGATGTTTTAAAAATCAATTATATATTTTGCCCTGAGCCCATATACCCTTTGTTGATTTTGATCTTTGGCATGCCTCTGCCAAACACATCCCTGAACCCAATAAAGGTTGCACTTTAGTGAGACCATAGACAAAATGCTGAAGATGCAGGTTTCTGGAGATTCTTGGAGTAAAAAATAAAGAGAACACAGGCAGTCCTCAATTTACAACCTCAACTGAGCCCAGAATTTCTGTTGATAAGCCAAATAGTTGTTAAATGAGTTTTGCTCCATTTTATGACCTTGCTTGCCACAGTTATTAATCCCTGCAGTCATTAAATTAGTAACACAGTTGTTAAGTGAATCTGGCTTCCTCATTGACTTTGCTGGTCAGAATGTCCAAAAAAGTGATCACATAACTCTGAGGCATCACAGTTGTCAAGTGTCTGAATTTTGATCAGTCAGTATGGAGATGCTACAACAGTCATAAATCACTTTTGGAAAATGGTCATAAGTCACTTTTTTCAGTGCTATTGCGACTTCGAATGGTCATGAATGAACTGGTACAAGTTGAGGACTATCTGTACCAAGACAAGGTGATTTAAAATCCTTCCATCAGCTGAATCCTATTTAGCCAAAAAGGCATTAAGAGTTGTTAACCTAGCTTTTTCTCTGGTAATATTACACTTCTAACTAGAGCATACAAAACATTTGCTAGACCAGTACTTGAACACAGCTCATCAATCTCAAACCCACATTACGTATTTGATATTAACGTAGTTGAGAAAGTCCAGAAATATTTCACAAGAAGAGTTCTCCACTCCTCTACTCATTGCAGAATACCTTATGCCACCAGACTTGAAATTCTAGTACCTAGAAAACCTAGAACTACGCCGCCTTTGATCCGATCAAAGTATAGTATATAAAGTCATACATTGCAATGTCCTACCTGTCAATGAATACTTCAGCTTCAACCATAACAATACAAGAGCACACAATAGATACAAACTCAAGGTTAATTTGCACCAAACCTGATTGCAGGAAATATGACTTCAGCAACAGAGTGGTCAGTGTCTGGAATACTCTACCTGACTCTGTGGTTTCTTCCCCAAACCCCAAAAACTTTAGTCTTAGACTGTCTACTATTGACCTCACCTCTTTCCTTAGGAGTCTGTAGGGGGCGTGCATAAGTGCACCAATGTGCCTACCGTCCCTGTCCTATTGTTTCTTTTATTTTTCTTATATGTATCCATGTATTCATAACTATGTTTTTACTTATACCTATTATCTTGTAAGCAATTGACAAACCAAATAAAATTTAAAAAATGTTATGTTGTTTCCACATTTTTTCCCAATTGCTTTCAGAAGCTTTATCAACATGAATAATGATAATAGATGAAACCACTTTGAAAAGAGTTTCTTTAAAAGAATTGAATTCTTCTTCATTTGAAGATATTATGAACTCAGAACAAAAAAGAGAAATTAAGAGAAATGTACAGTATAATCTGAAGAAATCATAAGAAAAATAGTAGGTAATAAAATTAATACTAGTTAAAAGCAGAACTAGAATTCCTTCATTCCATTCACCCACCCACCCATCCACACATCCATCCACACATCCATCCAGAAATAATAATTATTTTTTGCACATCTTCTACACATTTTGAAGTTTAGAGCCTTTATCAAATAAATCATATATTTTCTTTGTGCTTAGTGAAGCAACTTCATACAAAGAAATGACACCAGATGTAGTTTCTGCGAGTGGAAACTGTCATGTTTGATCATTTATTGCAGGAAAACATTCAGAAGCTTCTTAGCTTTCATGTAATAATTACAGGCTGTCCCTCATTCTGCCTGCTTAAAGCTCCTTAGTTAATTCAGAGCAATTTAACACAGCTTGCTACTGCAGAGAAGGCTGAACTGGAGTGCCAGCCACCCCCTTCTGAATCTGCAGTGCTTTCCATTATCACACCAAAGGAGTATATCAGAGAAAGGTGGCAGCACCGAGCCATTTAACTTGTTTTTAATATTTATTATACAGCACTTAATGCAAATAGCACTGCACATAGGGAATAAATTGTGGCTGTAATATATGTGCCTCAGTTTCGGATTCTTAATCCTTGCTGAAGTTTTTGTCCTATTATTCATTCCACCAAGCAACATACAAAAAAAGAAATAAGGTATTAAGAATAATTATTATGCACTGCAATAGCTATTTCTTCCCTCTCACCCCACAATAAAAGGCTGAACAAATATACAATCACCTCATCATGGTGATACTATCCCTTAGACAATATATACAATTAGGTGCACAGCTATAGTTATTAGGTGCACAGCTATAGTTCATGTGATGACTGAGTGCAAAATCAGCAAAGTGGAAGCATATTCCCAAGGTAGATAGACTTAATTACAAGAAGGAAGCCGTATTTTACCAATCCAAATGCTGACTCCTATCATGCTGATTCATACTTTTTTTTTGCTATATATTTTATTTGCAGTTTTTCTTAACAACCAACATAATTTGTGGACAGTGTAATGACTGGGTCAATACATTTTTTACACAGTGCTGACAATAATAATACAATTACTTATAAATAGGTTTTTTTTTTTGAAATTTTTTTATTGATTTTTAAAAACAAACATAAACAAACACAACACAGAACATGAAAACATAAAAC
>BHFT01052213.1:0-16266 GCA_004320025.1 Laticauda laticaudata
CTTTTCCGTTCTCTTTATGCAAATTTGGGGCACTTTTGAGAGTGGATAACAATGGATGGAAAATTTGCTCGTCCGCTGTGCCCTTTTTACATACGTTTTGCATCCGTCGGGCAATGTGACCTAGCCTTTAGTCATTATTTATGAACTATGGCTAAAAGGGGAGGGAAAAAGCAGGAAGGATGAGTTTTCCTATAATTAGGGAATAGATTTAAGACTATTTATTTATCTTATTGATTTATAAGGCTGATGAACTTATCCAATGTGATTCATACAACATTGAGGAAAATAATTAACTCCATATATATTATAAAATACTGTGTAGAACGATGATCAAATGGAACAGACAACCAAATTATATCTTATATCTATTGTTGGTGGCATTGGCCAACTCATTTATTCACCTCTGCTGTGACCTAAATCAGGATCTCCCAATAGATTTACTCCAATGGTCATAGAATTTATTGGTGGAGATCTAGTTGGTCATCTACAAAAGTAATAGTCCTGGTCAGTGATGGGATTCAAAAAATTTTATGACCGGTTATGTGGGTGTGGCTTGGTGGGTGTGACTTGGTGGGTATGGCAGGGGAAGGATACTGTAAGATCCCCATTCACTCCCCACTCCTGGGTTACTGCAAAAGTTACTGCAAAATCCCATTTCCTCCCCCACCCCACTAACCTGCTTTCCAGCCCCATTTTCCTGTGCAGGGCAGCAAAAGAGGACTCAGCTGATCATCTAGGACTTAGGAGGCAGAGAATAGATAGGGATGGGGCCAGTCAGAGGTGGTATCTACTGGTTCCCTGAACTACTCAAAATTTCCGCTACCGGTTCTCCAGAATTGGTCAGAACCTGCAAAATAACACCTCTGGTCCTGTCCTATAAGAGAGAAAAGTTACTTTTAAAAATAACTAAGTCATCGATGTTTATGTTTTAGGAAAGAAATTGGCACCACATCCTGGTTGAAAAATAATGTTGGATTCAACATTTTTTTTTCTTTTTAAAAGAACAATACCCTAGACAAATTAGGAGGCAGTACATTTTTTCAGTAATGACTCTTAAAAATTAATATGGAGCAGGGAAACAAAACAATCTTTGTCCAAAGATGTTCAGGACTGTATGTCATGGCATATGTGTTTCCTAATGTAGTTTTTCCTTCTTCCACTATCTCTCTCATACTTACAACATAAAGAGTAATCAATATCCAGACAAGCTGGGATTGATACCAGGATTAAAATCAAACAATGAAGCCATAAATGATACCCAAATCAAAGAATTATCAACTCAGATTAAAAAAAATCAAGTGGTAAGCAACAGCCAAGGAACTACCAAGGAGAAAACAGCACCTCCACTAACACTGACAAGGAGAATTACTGTATATAAACGGAGAACAAACCTCACATCCTTCTGGCACTGAAGATGTTACCTACTCAGGTAATGAAATGTCTGCAACTGAACAACCAAGCTCAAAGGGCACAAAGGACTCAATAGTTCAACCTTGAGTTACATATTCTCTTCGATTGGTTGCTAAGAGTCAACACCGCTTTGATGACACATAATTGACCAATAAATAAGTCAATCATTCAGTGTTTTTTATGAAACCTGGTTTCCCTCAAAATTTCTCAATAAATTATTTTTAAAAAAATAAAGTGATCAAAGCATTAATGTCAAAAGGAAATTTTCCATTAAAACTTTGACTACACTTAAGACTGCACAATTTAAGTTACCATTATATTTCAGTATTCTCCAATGGTCTGATCCAAAGCACTTCCTAAACTAAGTTTCTCCTTTATCTTCCGAGAAATGCATTAACTGGATGGTTTTGACAGAGTAGAGGATATTCAGCCTAACTAGTGACATCCTTGCTATAATTAACATTTACTGGGAATATTTGGAAGAAGGAATCTTCTGGGGATATTTTAAATTATCCTCTTTTCTGGTATAACAATGCACCTTAGTGGTTGAAGGATTAAAGACCACTTTCTGGATGTCTAATTTTAGAAAATAGGTTGAAGGAAAATTACCTCAGAAGCTGAAAAGTCACCGCTTGTTAAGAATAGATGGTACCTCTCTAGGTGGACCAATAAATAGTCTACCATGTGAAATTGGCAGCTTCTAAATTTAGTTGAAATATTCTTGCAGTAGTTAAAATAAATACTAATTACTAGATAGCTTGTAGCAATCCATAGTTATATCTAGTGTGTCCTGAAAATATGTGTCAGGAGCAGGAGGTGGGTTTCTGTTTTTTCTGGGTTTGCATAAACCCTGAAGATTAATGGTATGGCAGCATTAACCCCATCAAAGAACCTCACATTTCTGTGATGTTCCTATTTGTAGCCACATTGTTAGAAAGAAAAACATCTATTGTGCGTTGCATTGGTGTCCTGATTCTCCAATATTTGGCCACTGGTGAACTCATTTCAAATTTTGTAAACTTGTGGGCTTGATTATGTGGTTACATGGAGGACTGAATTGATTCCAAAGCAAATATTTATTATAAGTCTACCTGCCACCCTATTTAGACTAGACTCCCATTTTTCAGGGCAGAGGTTCCCAATCTTTGGACTGCAGACTGCTACTGGTTGTGGGCCTATTAGGAACTGGGCTGCACAAGTGGCAGGTGAGTGAGTGAAGATCTGCACATGTGCAAGATCTAGGTTATGCACAAATACACGCACACTGCTCCATGGAAAACCTGTCTTCCACAAAGCTGGTCTTTGGCATCAAAAAAGGTGTGTGGGGGGGTCTCCTTAGAATGTCCCCCTCCCCTTGCTGTTTCTCTTGCCCCTTTTCTAGGCAAAAGAAAATTCAAGATAGCAACCATCCATCCTTTAAACTTAAGGGATCAATTTAGGGCTCAGAGGTCTTGAAGGTAATGATGCCATTGGAGGGCAGCATCTTCTTTTTAATTAAAATTCTTAAAAGTCTTGTCAATCATGTAACTTGGTGAGGATTAACGGAGATGTCTGCAGTCATGTTGCCTATTTTGACACCTTCCATGGATGCCCCTGGGAACAAAGAGATTCTGAGTTACATTTGACAGCAATTCCTGATGGTATCACTATTCAACATTTTTATTATGGATAGAAGATTCACTAGTTGATTTTTAAGAGAAGACCCCCATGGGCATCTAGCAGCAGGGATACTGTGTAACTGATTTCCTAAACTGGCAAAAATATTGGACAGGATGATGCTTTTTCTGAATATGATCAGAAATATTCTTGACCCAGTTAGCTATTGGTTAGCAATATGAGCTAAAGTCGTAGCTGAATAAAAAGCTACATCAATTTTTTATATAAATCTCAGTATAATATATGAATACCAAATTTGTTTATTTTCAGCAATATTTTTACACTACATATGTTCATTTAGAAATATTTTAACTCCCTCTCCCACTCTGCTCACTCTTTCTCTCTCTCAAATACTCACACATATAAGGTAATAAATTTACCTCCTGCGTCATCAGTTTCCAAAAATGTATTTTTGGTTTCAGCTGGCCTCCTGGAAAAAAGCGAGGGCTCTAGCTAAAAAAATTGATAAAAAATAAAATGACCTTGTCTATTCTGTCTAAACTGCCATCGGTTTCTGATAAATAATGAAATATATAGACACATAAACAACTGTCTAATAAAACAGGGGACCAGCTCAGATGATTTTTTTTTTTAAATTAGAGCCTGTCAAAGAAATTTACCTCACAAGGACTGTTTACAGGAACTTATACAGACTTTGATACATGGTAATTTACATGAATGTTTCTTGGGGAAGATTAAAAAAGGAGGGGGGGGCTACTATAAAATGTTAAAGCTAGGAATAATCTTGCTTATGGCTTTTGTCAAGAGTAGCCTATAGCAGCTGTTTTCTGCCTTCATATTTCTCACCCCAATCCCTGATTTAGCATTGATATTAAGTCAAGGCCTGCTGATTCTAGCAGTGATATGCTTCATTGTCTCCCCAAACTCCTCCCCTATAAAACTTTGGGGAAGAGTATCTCTCTTAGCATTGCCACTTCCAATAGCACTTATGCCCCAGAAATTGAAGGAAGAAGTGAGTTTGCCTCAGTCAAGTCATGGAGAAAACTTCTATGACTGAGAGTAGTCTAAGATTTGGGTCTCCCAGATAATAGTCCTTAGCTACTCTATCACCCTGTGGATACATATTTCGGGGGGGCAAGCGGAAGACTTATCCTAGCTTTTCTTTTAATTTTTATCTAACATAATCCTCACATACAAGTAATGCTATATACAAGAGACAAGCAAGGATTGTGAATTGAGTCTCTGCCACTCCAATCCTACAGTTCCAGAACAGCTTAGTAAATCTGCTTTCAACCCTAATTCATCTTTCAAACTATAATTCTCAGCCAGGTTGGTTATGCTGGATGTGGAATTGGGAAAATTTGTATTCTGAAACATCTGGAATATATGAAATATAGTAAATTTGAACTAGTTGCTCATGTATTCATATTTTTTCTCATACATGCAAGAAACTTGGAGTGGAAAAGAGTCAATATGCAAATCGGGAGCCTGTCAAGAGCCATTGTGGCACAGTGGTTAGAATGAAGTATTGCAGGCTAATTCTGCCAACTGCCAGCACTTCAACTGTCACCAGTTTGAAATTGACTCAGCCTTCCATTTTTCTGAGGTTGAAGACCCAGATTGTCTAGGGCAATATGCTGACTCTGTAAACTGCTTAGAGAGGGCTGTAAAGCACTATGAAGTGGAATATAAATGTAAGTGCTATTACTATAGTGCTAGTGCTATGTAAATTAATGCTGTCCATATATTATTTAAGATGCCCATTGATCCCATCAGATTAAGAAGTGGCAAAGGACTGCAAGAATTGATCCAAAAGATTTTCTGGAGCTAAATTATCTGCCTTTGCTTTAGGTAAACCCTGTCAATGGTGATAAAGGCATACTGGAAATAGATTGCAAAGATATCCAGTGATTTCTACTTTTATTTTCTTTTGAAAACTGCCTTTGGACATTGAGCAGAATGTGCCAGAGTCACACTCCCAAAAGTAGGTAGGTTGAAGAAAAAGTTCAGATGTAGCCTGGCAAAACTAATTGGAATTGTTGTAGAGCGGTAGTAATTACTGAGGTGAACATGGAGCTAACAGTCAAGAAACTTTATTGTGAGAATAAAGGGTTGCCGTGGCTGCCAGTAATTACTGAGGCAAACACGGAGCTAACAGTCAAGAAACTTTATTGCGAGAATAAGGGGTTGCCGCGGCTGCCGGGCTAACAGACAGTCAGCTGGAGGCAACAGCTGATGCCGTTTGACAGCTCCTTTTATAGCCGGCTGTCAAACAGCATCAACCAATGAGAGTTACCCAGCAGGGGTGTGGACCGGAGTGAAAACTATGTTGAACGCAGCACTCCTTTCCCCTGGCTAGGAGTATGCGTAGTCCTTCAAGTAGGCCGGGCACCTGCGCAGGTGGCCGGATCATCTCAGTCCTGGTGGAGCTGCAGCAGGGAAGAAGTCCTCCACTTCCTGGGCGGTGTAGGAGCTTGGTGTGACTGGAACCTCGTTGGTGGTGATTCTGGTAGAGGGTCAGGTGATGGTCCAGGTAGGTCCCCTCGCTCGCAGTGCCCCGGAATAGCTTCGGCGAATGTCGGTGGGTCCGTGTCGGTTGGCGGGTAACAGGGATCGTTGATAGTCACTCTCCAGTACCTCCTTAGCTGGTCGATGTGCTGGCGCCAGGTACAACCGTCCTCCAGTAAAACCCTATTGGACTTAGGGCCAGTTACTGCCACGACTTGCCCTGGCACCCATAAAGGGTGGCCTGCGTAATTCCGGGTGTACACTTGGTCATGCATGGCAAACTTCCTGATCTGGCTATCAGACCCTAAGGGGGTGACTGAGACATAATAAGGATGTAATCTATCTAGGGTGGTTCTTTGGCGTCTGCCCATAAGGAGCTCAGTCGGGGACTTGTTGGTAGTGGCACAGGAGGTTGTATGTTGAGATAGCAGGTACCTAGAAAGTTTAGAGTGCCAGTCAGCTTGACCAAACCTCTCCAGGGCCTCCTTAACAGACCTGACTGCCCTTTCAGCCATCCCGTTACTAGCAGGGTGAAAAGGAGCTGTAAGGGCATGCCTGATTCCCAGGTTGGCTACATAAACTTCAAATTCGCAGGAGATGAATTGGGGACCATTGTCAGACACAATGGTGTCAGGGATGCCATGGGTAATGAATACCCTAGTTAGGGCCTTTGTAACTGCTTGAGTGGTTGTTGAGGGCAGCAGGGCCAAGTCTATCACTTTGAGAAGGAATCTACCATTACCAGGAATGTACGCCCATGTACAGGGCCGGCTAGATCAATATGCAGCGGGACCAAGGGGCTCCAGCGTCCTCCCATCTGCCTGGAGTTGAAATGGGTGGAGCTGGCCTGGTAGCCTGCATGGCTGGCAAGCGCTCACCCAGCTGGAGATCTGGGCATCCATGCCAGGCCACCACACATAACTACGAGCCAGAGCCTTCATCCTAACAATGTCAGGATGGCTTTTCATGCAGACCTTCAGAAGGTATGACCACCCTTGTTCCCCACAGTAAACAGCCCCGCAGAGATGATAGTTCCTGCTGGCGAGCCTTGAAGGGCAGGAATTCAGGGGCATAAAGGATTGCTGGCCACCCCCTTCCCACCCAGTCCAGAACTTGGGCGATTACCTTGTCCTTTGAGGAGTGAGTAGCAATGTCAAAAGCAGTAATGGAAGATTGAGATCGTTGATCTCGAACACAGCATGGATTGGTGCTGGATCTTCAACAGGAACAGGCAGAGGGCAGCGGCTGAGAGCATCAGCATGGCAAAGGTTTTTTCCGGGTCAATGGATCAGCGTGTAAGAATAAGCAGCCAGGAATAAAGTCCATCTGGTCATCCTTGGGTACAAAATCTGTGGGGTTGTGTTTTCACCAAACAAAAAGCCTAACAGAGGCTTGTGATCGGTGATTAATTCAAAATGGTGCCCAAGAGGAAGTCATAAATTTTTTGAAAGAAGCAATGCAGTCAAAGCCTCCTTGTCAATCTGGCTGTAGTTGCGCTCGGCTGAAGAAAAGGTTCTGGAGAAAAAGGCAATGGGGCCTCGGAACCATTTCGTAGTCTATGACTCAAAACAGCCCCTATGCTGAAAGGAGAAGCATCTGCAGCTAGCACTAAAGGTAGCTTTTGATTGAACTGTATTGTACCACTTTGGATGTGAGCAAAAGATTTGACAGCATGGAAAGCATGGCCTTCTTTAGGTCCCCAATGCCAGGGGGATTTGTTTGTCCAAAAGTCTGTGCAGAGGCTCTGCAATGGAAGCTTTGTGAGGAGGAATGCAGCAAAAAGTTGACAAGCCCTAAGAAGGCTTGGAGCTCAATCTTGTTGGAAGGTGTGGGTGCCTCGTGGATGGCCCTGACTTTGGACTCAATTGGGTATATTCCAGAGGTGTCAATTCTATAGCCCCAAAATCTACTTGTTTAGTTGGCAATGGTGCACTTGTCCTTTTGAATTTTAGACCATGTTGTCTGAAGCGATCAAGAACTGCTCTGACCCTTTGTAGCAATTGAGGTTTGTCTATGGCTGAAATTAAATATCATCGAAATAGGGGACTACGCCTGGGAGTCCTTGGAGTAGCCTCTCCATTAAAGATTGGAAAATCCCAGGGGCTATGCTCATGCCAAACTGGAGGTGCCTGCACCTAAAAGCGCCCCTGTTGTTACTATATCTGTAGTTCTGCTGCTTGGTCATCTACAGGGAACTGTTGGTATGCCTGTGACATGTCTAGTTTTGCAAAAATAGTCCCAGGTTCAAAAGAATGCAAAAGGTGTTGTATGACGGGGACTGGATAAGCGCTGATTTTAGGTATCTATTCAGGGAGGTCTTGTAATCAGCGCAGATTCTCACGCTACCATCTTTTTTAAGTGGGGAACTATGGAAGTCTTCCATTCGCAAAGTCCACAGGCTCCAATACCCCTTGTTTGATTAGTTTGTCTAGTTCCTTATCCAACTTGGGGGAATTGCAAAGGGCACTCTATGAGGTTTCAGGTGGATTGGTCTTGCCTGAGGATCCACATTGAATGATATTGGGTGTGTCTGAGTAACACCCCAAACCTTCGCTGAATACATCAGCATAGTCTTTGAATATGGCATCCACTTCAGTATTTAAAATAGAGTGGATGCCTGTTACGTTGAGGCCAAGAGCAGGGAACCAGTCTAAACCTAACAGGCTAGGGAGGGCACCGTCCACTACAACTAGAGGCAAGTGACCTTTAAAGTTTTTGAACTGAATAAAAAAATTTGCCTTTTCCGAGGACTAGGATGGTTCTGCCTTGGTAATCATGCAGAGGTCAGGTGGCAGTCGAGGAGCTTCTTCTTTGATCGTCTTGGAAGTAGTCTCTTTAGGGTCTCCCAGGAAATGATGGATAGAGCAGAGCCTGTGTCAACTTCCATCTTGCAGGGTTTACCTTCTAGGGAAACAAAAATACTGATTTTGTTAGAGCCCTTGTTTGTCTGATTGGAGTGGCAAACAGGTATAGCAGTCTTCAACTTGCCTTTGAAAGATGGGGAGTGTCTGAGGCCTCTGCGTAAAAGTTTTCCCAGCTTGGCAGACCCTGGCTAAGTGACCCTTCCTTTGGCAATTCAAGCAGATGGCATTCCTGAACTTGCAGGATGCCCTGAGGTGGGTTTCCTCCACAGCTCAGGCAGGTGGGCTGCTGCCGGGGGAGGGGGGGCAGAATGGTTTTTTGACTTCATTTCCTCCAGAAGGGTTTCTGTTGTCTGAGGCGATTTACATCATTTGGTTCTTCAGAGCCTCCTCTGGAGAAACCTCATCAAAATGGACTGCTGAGCTACTCTGTCTGATGGGGTTTCCTGGATTTCTGCTGCAGACAGTGCAGATAGCTCAGCAGCCTGAGATTCTTCGATGGCTACTGCTAGGGTTAGGTCCCTTTTGGCTAACAGCTGCCTTTGCAGCCTTAAGTCCCTAACTCCACAGACTATTTGGTCTAAAAGTATGTCCTCTAGAGAGTCTCTAAACCCACAAATGTAAGGCAGCTGACCTCAGGGCACCATATATTCACTGAATAGTCTCTCCCTCAGCCTGAATTCGTCACCTGAAGGCATGCCTTCTTGCAATTTGAGATGTTTGGGGGAATAATGATTGGACAGGATCTCTTGTAACTCCCCCCAAGGAATTTCCCTGACAGGACACGGAGCTACCAATGCCGTGGCAGTGTCAAATACTGCGGCTCCGCAAAAACTTAAAAAATAGGACTTTTTCCTATGGGCTGAAGCTTCAGTAGGTCTATAGCGTCCAGGAAGCAGTCAAAACGGTTCCTATAGGACTCCCAGGTCTCAGCCGACGGTCTGAAAGGCGGGAACGCCAGGGTTTGAAGTCATCTCGTATCAGCGATGTCTGTCTCCTTCAGCGGGGAGGTTGAATTTCGCGCCTCACAAAATAGTACCTGCGGCAGTGACAGTCAGCTCATGAGTGGTTCGGCTTTTCTTGAAAGTGACTGAGCTCAGCTGTTCTTGTCTGGCCTCCTCTTATTCATATCCCACCTTCATTGCCAGTGGTTAGAGCGGCAGTAATTACTGAGGCGAACACGGAGCTAACAGTCAAGAAACTTTATTGCGAGAATAAAGGGTTGCTGCAGCTGCCGGGCTAACAGACAGTCAGCTGGCGGCAGCAGCTGATGCCGTTTGACAGCTCCTTTTATAGCCGGCTTTCAAACAGCATCAACCAATGAGAGTGGTTCGCGCTTCCGCCAGGGGTGTGGACCAGAGTGAAAACTGTGTTGAACGCAGCAGGAACTAATCAAATTCATGATTAATTAAAATTAAACCAATCCATGCTATTAATCTTCAAGAACTTGTAACAACTTGTATAACTTTTTTCTTTATATCTAAGACTTTTAGAGTGACATTCAGACTACGGCATCTGTGTGAACTTCATTCCCTGAAACAGATTCTTTCCTAAAGTCTAAAGAGACAAAACTGTCTAAAAATTCATTAAGGGTATAAAAATCATCTGGGAAGCTCTTAATTTTGCTCAGTGTGAGACTTATATGAGAGAAATATATTTTTGTGCATTTGACTGTTGAAATTTCCTTCATTTCTGTGTCTCTGCAGCACCTGTTCTAAAGCACAATTCAAAGATGCCCTCTTGTGTCCACTTAAAGCCACTCACAAGCATTCTTCAGACTGAATGCTAATCATTGTTAAGACTGTTCATCGGATAAAAACACTGAAAAGTTGCACTTTTGGATGAAATGGGTAGAATGGTAGCTACATTTTTACTTTTTATCTCTTGGTTTTTAAGAGGAGTAGGGCCTAGTTTTTATTTTGAAATAAAAGCAGGTAATCCAAGGATTAAGGTTGGCTGGGAGGAGAAGGAAACATCTGCCTAGAGATGCCCTTGTTTCCATGAAATGACTTGCCAGATATTAGGTGCAATAAGGTTTCCTTTTTTTTTTTCCAAATAGAAAATTTAGCTTTTTTACATACAGTTCTTTGTGATCTCATAACTGTCATATACTGCTTTCAACACTATCCGGAAGAAGCTATATCATTCTCCTCCTCTTTTAATGACCCTATAATCCCTTGTAGATTGGACTCTGGGCAACTGAAAGGAGCTGAGTGTTTACTGGTCGGATGCCTTTCCTGTCGCCAATGCAGAGTTTTTTCCCCCAGCAGATATATTTCCAGTGTGCCCAGAGAGAGAAAAATCTGCCTCTACCTAGTCTCCTTCCTCCTGATTGTGAGGCGAGAGCTTCACCTCTAGGCCACCGCACTACTCTTGGAACAAACTATATGGTGACACTAAAATGCAAATGCTGCAATTATGTTTTAGCATTAAAATTTTTGATGCACACATATGAATTGGAGCATTTGCCAGATTATGTTACCACTGAAGTGTTGTAGTTTATTTCTCTAGGAGATACCATGGTTGTTTTTACTTGATATGTATATGATTGCAGTGTTTCTGGAGATAAAACAGCACCCACACATTCAGGATATGATTCTTGTTAAATAATCCCAGGATTGTGAAACTGGTTGTATCATGGAACAATCTGAGGTTAAAATAGGCTATCTGTTACATTCCAGAGTACATGGGACAGGTCTAAATTGAAACAGGAGCATTTTCACAGGAATCGTCTGCTTCACAGGCAGAAAAAATCTGTTTAAGATGTCTAGATTGGAATAGTTGCATGCTCTCACGACATTCCTTCTTTCTACAGAACTTATAAAGAAATAAATAAGTGCTTGAACATGGAAACTGTTCATTAACCACAGATGGAAATTTCACAGCAGATTAGTTACACAATTACACTTGCTGGATAATAAAATGTTCATGCAAAATTAGTTTCATCTAAGCCAAGGGAGATGTAGACTTAATGTTTTGTCATATCCATTCCTATGTCTGAATTTCCCTCTTCTCAAAAGCGTTTACTTTTGTTTACAGTAATTGTGAGGAAGAAAGTTCTGTTGCCTTTGCTAGTGGAAGAAAGGATGCAACAGACAAGGACAAGCAGAAGACACAATTTATTTTGCTACTCTGAAGTTGCACCACCTCTGTTTTCTCTTTGAACTATCTGTTCAACTGCCCTATTCAAAAGGTTTCACAGAGTAATAAAATAAAACCCTTGATCAATTTTACTAGGAACTCCTATAGTATTATTGTTCATTGAAAGTGCAGTCAAGTCTAGTTCAAGGGACTGTGTTGCTAATAAAGGTTTGTTGTAAGGTTCAGGCAAAGATTAGTATTTCCAGTCAGGTATAGTTTGCCATTAAAGAGATGAGGATACAAAGTGAGACTCCTATTCAAATATAACCTCATACAGACATTTTAATTTCAAGAGCTCCCAGTCTTTCTTTGAGCACAGTCAACATTCTTTAGACCAGTATATAACCATTAATCTATTCAGGAGCAACAATTTACCCTTAATAGAGGGTGATTCTAAATATGTCAAACTGCTTTTGGTGTGAGATATTGAGGCTCCTATCAATGGGTACTCTAAACTCCTTGTTTATCTTTCATCTATATACTGTGTATAAAAGTACACAGAAATACCACTCACGCATCATCACAAAATCTCCAGAACCGTAAAGCCTGCAAATTTGAAATTTGGCACGAATGTTTTTCTTGGCTTCGAGGTGCTCACTAAAAAAGGATTTTTCACCATCAGAGCATTAGTATTATGTATATTATTATTAATATGCTCTGATGCTAAGGAGTTCTACTCCCCTTCCCCACCTGAAAAGAAATCTGTTCCAAATGCAAAACATAAGCAGAGGAGTTTCAGTTTTAGTTTCACAGCACCAAGCAGCTTTAGAACATAACAGTTGGGCTAAGCCACGCCCAGGCTCCTTGCTGTCTCCTTCTTGCTCACACAACAAATGCTGTTTCAGTTTCCAAACAGTTTCCAAACTCTTTTACACACTCACAGGATGCTAGCCAGATGAATACCAATGTATACTGGTAGAGGCAATAAACAGAGGCACAATTTTTTCACCTTATTTTCCTCCCCCAAAACTTGCCCGATCACATGGTTTCGTAGTGAAGCACGGATACCCTGCTGGTCTAAGATAAGAATTCTGGAACTTGGTCTTCCCACCCATTGAGACATGGGCTCAGTGACATTGAAGATTTACATCTAAAAAGGATTTTCTAGTTTCATGGCTGTAAATACAATATAAATGATTAAGAAGTGAAAGCAGTAAGCCTGTAGGAGAACCTGATCAGTTAATCTCAACGCAAAACAGATTTTCCAAGAGTTTCCAGGGCTTGTAATGTCAGAATGTTCATGAACTGGAAGAGGCATGGTAACAAGGTCAACCAATGAATAGCCATAGCAACTAAGTCAGCCAATAAGGACTGTTTGGAAACTGAAACTGAAAGGAGCCTAGGCGTGGCTCTATATTAAGCTCTGAGCTCTGAGTCCTGTCTGCAACTGCTGCATTGAAAAAAACTGTTCTCTGCTGTTCTCTCATCTGCTTGTGTTTTGCTTGCAATTCTCTACCATGTTGGAAGAACCTGCTTTGGTATTGTACATTTATCTATATATTATTATATATATAAAGAAGTTAATGAGTCCTGCTGAATCAGTCATCTCTGTGTGTTTTCTGGATTTGAATTTCTGCTGCAAATTCTAACATGTAATACAGGTAATTCTTGATTTACAAAAGTTCATTTAGCAACCATTCAAATGTATGACAGCACTGAAAAAACCTGACTTACAACCATTTTTCACACTTCCAACCATTGCAGGATCTCCATAGTCACATGAACAGAATTCAGATGCTTGGGTTATATTTATGACAGTTGCAGTGTCCTGGGTTCATGTCATCAGCTTTTGGGACCTTCTGAGAAACAAAGTCCATGGGGGGAACCCAGATTCACTTAACAACCATGTTACCAACTTAACAACTGCAGAGATTCACTGAATAACTGTGGCAAGAAAAGTCATAAAATGGGGCAAACTCGCTTAACAAATGTTTCACTTAGCAACATAAATGTTTGACTCAATTGCAGTCATAAGTCATGGATTACCTGTATAGATTTCTGCCATGAAAAATAAATGTGTGATCTGAGGAAAGAAATGAAGTAGCATTTAAAAAATGAATAATAAATCTTCCCACAGTAACAAGAGAATAAAGGATGACTATTAATCTGCTGCCATACAAAGCTTTCCTAAGGGAAAAAAAAGTAGCAGCAGGGAAAAGACTTGACCCACAACAAGGTGCGAACAAAATGTCAGTGTCATTTTTCACACCAGCATCTATATATGCCTTTGGATAATGAGCTAGGATAACTATTATGGTGAGCTGAGACTTGTTTTTTAGGAAGCACCTGATTTCTTCCCTTGGTTTTTAAAATGGAAATTCTCTTACTATTTTACTGCAAGGGAAGTAAAGTAAAGGGAAAGGAAAAGGTTCCCCTCACACATATGTGCTACTCATTTCCGGCTCTACGGGGCAGTGCTCATCTCTGTTACAAAGCTGAAGAACCAGTGCTGTCCGAAGATGTCTCCATGGTCATGTGGCCAGCATGACTAAATGTCAAAAGGCGCACAGAATGCTGTTAACCTTCCCACCAAGTGGTCCCTATTTTCCTACGTGCATTTTTACATGCTTTTGACCTGGTAGGTTGGCAGAAGCTGGCACAAGTAATGGGAGCTCACCCCATTACGCGGTGCTAGGGATTCGAACCATGGAACTGCTGACCTTTCTGATCAACAAGCTCAGCGTCTTAGTCACCAGACTCCTAATTGTGCAGCTTCAGTTTTCCCATCAGTTAAATCTTCCAGCAAGGCGTAACTGTAGGTCAGTTCCAAATATGAGGAAGTCCTGGACAGAGTCTTCTCCTGGGACTCTAAGCTGATGGAGATCTGTTCCACTGGGCCTACTTCTGGTTGTGTCCAGCCAACAAGGTTTTAATGCTGAATCAACAACTTCCAGTCAGAGAACCTCCGGGATCTTCAACCTTTTATCTTCTGGAACAGGGGTCTCTAACTTTGGCCACTTTAAGACTTGTGGGCTTCAACTCCCAGAATTCCTCAGCCAGCAAAGTTTGGAGACCCTGTTCTAGAAGGTCTCTAGGGCCTGTTGCCAAAATTCATGGCAAATGGTCATTTAAAAGCTCAGCACTCCTGATGTTTATTTTAATGAACAGGACTTTTTTTCTAGTGGGATAGCAACATGTATATATGTACAGATAGCCTTCGACTTACAACAATTTGGTCAGTGGCCATTCAAAGTTGCAAAGGCACTGAAAAAAGTGACTTATGACCATTTTTCACACTTATGACTGTTGCTGCACCCCTATAGCCACATGATCAGAATTCAGATGCTTGGCAACTGGTTCATATTTATGACAGTTAAATATCCCAGGGTCACGTGATCAGCTTTTGCAAACTTCTGAGAAGCAAAGTCAATGGGGAAGCCAGATTCACTTTACAACGATGATGTTGTTCGCTTAACAAATGTAATGAATCGCTTAACAACTGTGGCAAGAAAATTCGTAAAATGGGTAAAAATTTACTTAAGAAATGTTGCAACATTAAAAATTAAACAAAGGTCTAATCTTTTAGATTTGATCAGAATATCCAACCAAAGAGGAAAAAAAAGAGATGGCAGAGTGAAATTCCCGGTAACCAGATTCCTGGGGACTGGCTGTTATCAAAGATGACAAATGCAGATGCCAATACATTTGAGAACATCTATAAATCAGTTGAGAACATCTGAGAAAGAATGAAATTTCTTAAATTCCATGTTGAAGAAGCCAATTTTTTTATAGTTAAGAGACACAATTTAGGCTGTAGTTTACCTTTTTAAATATTTCCATGGGAGGCCATCAGAGCATCTCAAAACTGTAAACAAAATTGGAAGCTGTTCTATATGCAAGTGGTTTAATCCTAGGCTACAGTCCTGATTGGTTCAAAAATGTAAGAAGTGGATTGGTTCACTNCACTAGGAACCAATCCAAAGAGCTGCTGAAAGGCGGCAAGTTTAAAGAAATGTCATAGGCTGAAAGCAAGCAGGCCAGCCTGTATAAAAGGCTGGTTGCGGCTACAGCCAAACTGTTCCTATTCTGACTACTGTTCGAATAAAACCTTTTGTTGTTGGAACCCGGTCTACCTCGTGTGTTTTCGAACAAAACAGAAGCCGAAGAGCATCTCAGAGGAAAGCAACAGCTAAGAATTATCTTTACTAAAAAGGTTAGTTACATTTGTCTTGGTTTGGTTTAAGGAAAGGGTAGCTGAATATAATCAAGGTAGAAGCCTCAGCCTTGCATGTCTCCCTCTAAATCACAGGTGCCAAACTCGGCGTGCCACATTGCCATCACATGATGTTTCATGACAGTTTTCCCATTTTCAGAGCTGGGGTGGGCGTGGCCTGCATGTGTTACATCTGGCCTGTGGGCTGCCAGTTTGACACCCTGCAGTCTAAATCATATCGCCCTGTGAAATCTCAATACCCCATTCAGATGTATAATAAAATATTACAGTACAATCCATCTCTTGTGTATTATACTCGGCAAAGTGTCACAGTCAGTGTTGGATGTGTGTATTCATAGATATTGTACTCTTTAATTGCAAGTGGAGACATGGGTACTCTATTTTTCTTATCTTCATTTTTAAGTGCTTTGGTTTTATTGTCTTGTGAATGGTTGCTGGGGTGCATCCACAGTTTCGTTGTACTTGTCCAATGACAGTAAAATTCTTCTCCTTCTCCTTCTCCTTCTCCTTCTCCTTCTCCTTCTCCTTCTCCTCCTCCTCCTCCTCCTCCTCCTC